>JBBPRX010000610.1:0-13344 GCA_038093195.1 Boletus fagicola | reverse complement strand
GGGGGGGAACGACCGGAATGCTAGGCTATATGATAGAGAGCCAGACAATGGCGACAAATGGTGAGACATGTCAAGTTATTTTATACCTTTTGTCCGGAGGCTAAGTCCAGGTGACGTGACTATCGCTCAGGGCAAGTCTCGAGGCTCCAGAAAACTGCGTGCTGTCAAGCTGTCATAGCGGCAAACAAACCAATTGAAGACAAGATATACAATGGACCGAGATTAAAGATGTCTTCGAGATCCTAGAGTGTTGCGTACCGAGATTGTCGGAGGCAGTTTGGCGCCCGTTCACAGCCGAGATAAGAGAAAGAGCGTCTTATGTGTTCGTTGTATAGTAGTGTGGCAGATTTGAAAGAGTTGATCTTGTTCTGCAGGCCGCGGATATTGAAAATATGTAAAACAATTGAGCTCGTCGCGATCGATACACGGTACTTCACCCTAGGTTCAAGGGGGAGAGACGGCGCGCGACGGGAACGGTGGTCAAACCGGCACACACATGTGTTCGCCGTCACGAAGCCTTGTAGAGGGTACTCAGATCAGATCTATTACACATCTACACACCTCTTTATGTTTTGTTCGCCGACCGGACAATAGCTCGGGATCCGAGTCAAATTTCAATGTTTGAACTGCATTGGTGGTGATCGAGTCTGGTATCTGCAATGAACGTAGGTGATGTAACCGGGAAAGCCATCTGAAAAGATCGTCTACGTTCCTCGCGAGTGCCGGCTCAAGGTCGCCGCATCGGCACACGCGACACGGTCATGCTACGACAACCTAGAGCCGAATCTGGGGAGGTAAGACAAGTCGCGGTGTGTCCACAAGTTCCGAAGAGCGCCTTGTGTAGGATCGCCGAGACACCCTGACTGAAACCAAATGTTACCTGTCTAGCAGGAACAATCAATGCATAGCTCCGTGCGCAGCGAGCAGATGTGAAAAAGTCTGAACCTGGTGTGAATTATTGGTTCCACGACTTTGTTGGTTTCATATCAGGTGCTTACCTAACGCGGGCTCTTTTCATTGTATGGACTTGCAAGCAACGCGGAGGGAACGATCATGTCCTCCTCAGCGCTCCCGCTCAAACTCACCCCCGCATCAACACCAGCACGGCCCACCCCCACTTCCGAGGTGGCGTCTGGTGCGAGAACACCAACGAAGCAGTCAGTGGCCGCTAACCCTGGCGAAATATCCAGCCCGCACGAACTGACAGCGTTCGTAAGTGCACATCAACGGCGACCCTCTGACTTGTCATTGATAAGAAAGCCGTGTTCTAGGTAGAAACGCTATTGGAACAGCTCGATGCCAAGTTTGATGAGATGTCGTCGCAGATACTCGATCGGAGTTAGTCTCCTTCGCCCTTTGTCCGTGTCGCCTGCACACCCTGGCTGACGTGCTTCTAGTGGCACAAATGTCTAACCGTGTGGACGCGCTCGAGAACGCGATCCAGGACATCATTTCTGGAGATGTGACCACTCCGAGTACTTCCCCTACACAGTACCCTCCAACCCCTTTACCGCGGCGAAGTGCAAGTGGTGTGTCATGAGTCTTCGTGACTATTGGTTCCGCGCGTACACTGTTCTTGCTTGCATTGAGATCCTCTCAGGTCTCGAACACTTCTGTACTAATCACGATCGAATCACACATAGTCTATACCGCCGTTTGTTTATAATTCCAGTCCCCGAACAGATCTAATGTTCCGGCATATGTCTCAGCACTAGTGCCAGGCTTCCCAGTTATAGAGGCCGACAAAGGTACAGTCATCAACCAACAACCTCCGATTATGATGCAAAGTCGAGAATTCTACTTATACCGAAGTCCCTGCGACAAAGTTCGCCATTGACGAAAAGAATCATCATCTCCCCCTCCCCATACCGAATCTCTAATCTAGACCCGGCACCGTCGGGCCAGTCAGGCCTGGAGTCAATACCCGTCGTTGGGGCGCACTGCCAGGAGCCCCACCACCGAGCATCGACGACAACATTGCACCCAGCGGGTTGTCGGGTTGTGTCTTTGGTGGCGGGATGGCAAAGTACAACGTTGCGATTTCGATCAGTGCCTAGACCCGTCGATCCTCGTGAGTTGGATCAACATGCACCTAGGGTGGTAGCTCGCAGACTTACGGCACGGACCTCCTTGCTGGCAAGGACCCCACCCTTTGATTGATACGTACCGCACAATCGGACCCAGCTTTCGCGCATGGTCTTGTTCTTTTCAGCGTTCGCTCGCTGACACGCCAATACTGCAAGTTGGCAAAAGTTGAGGGTATGGTCGGTAGTCAGTACAACTTCGCTCGAATCGGTGACCTGAAGGGGCGAGATATCCAGTGAAGATGCCAAAGATGGTCGCGCGGTTATTATTTTATTGACGAATTGAATGATGAACGTCCGAGCTGCAAGTATATTTCCATTCTCTAGGTATCTGTGTACAAAAGAAGTTCAGCTTCGGCGTCTTTCACTCAATGGTAAAAGGAACCAACGGAAGGGTACCACGGAGGGCAAAGTTTCCTGGTATACCACCGAGGGCGGACCAATCCACCATTAGCTGTGCTAGAAGACGAGCACTATCTCTCTTTCCTGACGCCAGGAGATGGGGTTCCGCTGCATCATATGCTCCGTCTGTTCAGGGAAAACAAAATATGATAGATAGAGTGAACGTCCCGTGAAGAGTGCTGCGGTACCTTTATAAAGCAGTTCGCCGATGTAGTGGTGAAGATCGGGATCGCCAATGGGATATGTACCATGCTTAGCTGTCCACCTAGCCACGATGGCGTGAGCACACAGAAGATCCAAGAACGAAAGACATCACAAACGCGACCGCTCTATCGATGATCGTCTTTCGCCACGTCCCTGAAGAGCCAGTGAGCGCGATCAGTTGCGTTACCCTCCCTAGCGATTCGGTGTGAGAGTCAACTAAAAAAAATACCAAGATCCCTAGCATCGATGGACGGACCTCTTGATTCGTCTGACACGCTTTCTCCCTTGCTTTCGTATACATCCAACAGAAACAGTGTGAGATCCGTCCCGCTACCTTGCTGCCCGGACTTGAGCATTTCCCGCGCGGACTGGAAGAGCACATCAATCGCGGTGTCGTACTGCCCTGCTTTAGAGTAACGGGATGCAAAGGTGCGCGCTTTTTGGTGAGCCTCGTAGGGTTGCCCGCTGGCGACTAACGGTAGGATTGCATTCAGTGCGCGAGAAGAGGAGGCTTCGCCGGGAGGCATTCTGTACGGATGTGGACAAGATTATAACTTGCTGTATTCGATGGCGCGTCGGTCATAGTATCAGGGTATCAGAAGTCTCGGGAGGGAGACCAGTGGCACCGCCGATGCGTTCAAGTGTATTCTACGAAACGACAATATACAGCACAGCACCAGTGACCAGCAATTGGAATGATGTACAAGTCACGGAATGCTGTACGCCAGCCAAATCTCCCCAATCTGTGGATCAGCGCCAACCCAATCTTTGAGAAGCTCCGCGACGGCAGTCTTGACCGCCCATCCAACAAGAATGACCATCGTTGTGAACACAGGATGACAGTCCAACACAACTGTGTGGACACTTTTGAGTCAGCCAGCCTGGGGCATATATGGCTAGGGGAGAGTGGCATACCTCGAAGACCGAAACCTGCAGCCAAACCACCGAGCACGTTCCGTACTACCCATTCACGATCGAGCTTGTCCTCGTCCCAAATTTCGAGTGCGCCAAGTATCCAAGGATTCTCATATGGTGTATCAAATCGATACGGACCCTTTCCTGGAAGTGACAACGATGGACGCCAAATCGTAAGCAGAAAGAGCAGAAAGGATTTCGTGAATGACGAGTACAGGATTGCCAGTGGAATATGTGACATCCTAACAAACAAAATCAGATATTCGACATCGCGTCAGGACGTGGACACCTCACTTGAACTGTTGGCGTATACCAGATACCTCGTTGGATTGAGAAGCCTTCCAAGATATAATCCAATCAGAGAGTCCGAGCACAATGTACGAGGCGAGCACCACTCCCGCGTGAAACGCGACCGTTTCTGCCACAGCATGATCCACTGAACGGAGTAACGGAACTCGGGACAACGGACCTATCAAACAAGCCACGAGAATGCGCAGAAAGACCTCATTTGTATCAGTGCTCCATTGTGAGAGGTCTGCGGCGATCTGCGGGTCTGGGAGCTGATTATTAGACATCTCCAGCAAGCATCTTGCATTGTGACATACTGAGCTGAGCCCAACGTATAACTAACATTCCGTGCATCAGACGGTGAAGGCAAGATGATAGTACGTTACCGACAAGCGTCGACCAGCACTAATCCACCTCCGAGCTTCAGGATATGTAGCCATCTAGCCTGTCTTGCAGTAGTGTGAGCAATGGCTGCGCGATGAGTGAACAACCAACCTTTTCCCTGACAAAAGCTTTTTGCCGCACAGTGTCGATGGCCGTCGCGTCTTCCCCAACGACGTTCGCGTCCTTGGATTGAGCATCGAGAACCTTGGTCTTCTCATACGCTTTACGCGGCTCGGTCCCTCTGTTGTACAATAAATGCCGGTATACGCCTCTCTTCAGCAGTATAAGGTCAAGGAGTAGCGTGAGCGTATCATGCTCTACGTAGGGATCCGCAAAGACGAGGCATTTGCTCTGTGATTGGTTTCAATTCACGTCTCCGCCAATCCGAGTGTTGGATAGCACTAACGCATTGTTCGAGGCGCAAGTTGTAGGCGGACTCGTAGACGGTGTAGAGATGAGGTATCGGCTGCGCACAAGTAATGCAGATGGCCATTCAGAAATCTGCGAGTTGACATTAGAGTTCGGGTAAAGGTGAACTGACCGAGTAAGCGTGGGAATATTTGTACTTCTCAACTTTTCTTCCCCCATGTTTTGCGCTCGATGGCGAGCATGGCTTGAGCTACTGCCTGTGTAAATTTCCAAGCGGAGGAACGGGCGAGCCTTTGGCGCCAACATATTCACGGAACGATATGCTTTTTTTCAAACCAGAGTATCTGAGGACTCGGTCCCAGGCTTTGGATTTACCCATATTCTCTTCATCCACCAGAAGCTGGTCTTTCTTCAGACAAGTTTATCGCATGCAATTCTTCGAGAGTCTATCAGGTCAGTGGCCGTCTTTTCTCATACTGAAACGATGTTATCATGGAGTTACCGCCTGATGCACTCTCATGAGCTGCAGTCTGACGACCTCTCCTGGCTGTATTACTTTCTTATCTGATTTTTTTTATTCTCGAGGAGTGATACTTCTAGTTACTCACCAACCGTCTTGTGCAGATTATCCGTTGATTACCTTCCCGGAGTTGGGAACCACTATTCGGTGAGTAGTCACTCCCTCCCTTTATTCGAATGATGGTTTTTACACGACGGTCTTCGTATGATTCCTGCCGAAAGGGCCCGTTCAGCTCATTTTTTTCCGGGCATTCCCCACTGATTCTCTAAGCGGTATCCGTACTGGATGTCACACTGACACTTTGTATTCATAGGTCGTCTTCTATCACTACCGCTCGCAGGTAACTTAGGGGTAGTCACATGTTCTTATTGCATTAGTTATCTTCATAGTGTATTCGCGCATCGAATGAGCACCGGTTTTAGCAGGAAGGTTGAGGCAATGACCGACATCGCGCAACAGGGGGTGACAACAACCTCTGATATTAGGCAATGAAGGGGAACATTGCCTTCCTCCCTTTGGGATAAGCGCTTCCAAATTCCTTTTTGTAAGCGACGTGTTTCTTCGCAGCCCAGATGTACATTTGTCCGGTGGCCACGATCAAGAAACCGTAGGCTTTATGTTCCTTGTCAGAAAATGTCTAGAGGCGTAGAAGAGATCTTACCAGTTCGGCTTCCGGTCATCAAGGCAATAGCGAACCATGCAAGACTTTCGAAGAAATAATTGGGGAAGGATACGAGTGAGAATCCGTATCCCTGAGGAATAGCACGTTTGCGGGACCCAGCTGGACGAAGGCTACGGAGCTTGATGTGAGTGATCAGATTGGATATCTCGGCGAACTTGGTTGTGAGTGAGCGTGAGACCCAGAGACAAGATCATGGAAAAAGGAAAAGATAACTTACTGCCCAAATTGCGGTACAGGCCCAGATGAAGACCGAGTCGTTCCGCGACGTGCCACGAATAGATGGGGACATCGCGGAATACTGCGGGCCGTAAATTGCCAGTGCTAGGAAGAGACCTATATGCGTTGCGGATGTAAACTGTGAACTTTGCTGAATCACAGAAGATGCACGTACCGCTACCAATGTGATAATGGGCTGAACTATACAAGAGAAAAAAAATAAGTGGGAACCGGTGAGCAACAATAAAAAGTCTTCACTTTTTGAAAATGTTCATAAATGGCATCGTGTCATGAGAAAAGCGGTGAATACTGGGCGAACTCTCTTAGCTCAACTCAGATGCATGGGGACGAATTACTCACAAAAGTGTCTCGAACTCGCGCTTCGCAAAGTGGATCATGACTAGCGCATATACGAAGCTGAGTCCCATAAATGCCTGGAAGGAAGATGAGAAGAAACGGGGATGCGTACCGTTGCAGCATGCTGTGGTAGACTGGACCGCCCCAGACGTATTCGGGGAAGTGGTACAATATGGGGTGTATTACAAGTGGTCCGGCCTTTTCAGTCGCGTTAGTTCCAACAACAAAGCACCTGGACGCGTCGACTCACATATTCAACCAAAAAGACCGTCTTCCAGCTAATCTGGTGGCCAAGATCCTTGACGAGCAGTTCACCCCCATCCACAACCCCAGCATCCACTAATTTAACCTCGTCATTCAAAGTATCTTTGCTGTCTTTGAGAGTAATTCTTTGACGCGCGGGGTAAAACTGGGAGCAGGTGTCAGACGTTATGCGCCACAGAGCTGCATTGAGACCAGACTCGGACTCACTTTGGGGAATTTTTTGGCAACGGCTGCCTTGATGTCGCCAATTGTCGTGTCCTCGACCTGTTTTCCTGCTATGTCGAACTGACTGGGAAGCCCACGAGCGATGGAGATATGCTTTCCAGCCGGCGACACTGTGACGGATACCATCGTTGCGACGAAGTTGAGGGAGAGTGCACTTCACTTGGTACGGAACGCGACTGCACGTCGGTTACTCGACCGGCAATTCAAACACATTTACCGACTCCCACGACTCCGAACTGCGATCACTTGCAGCACACCTTTTATTCTTACGTTCTGTATGCTAGGTCGGGCGTCCTGGATAAATCCATGTCGTCGTTGATCTCTCGCAACGTTAAATATTCCGTTCGTCCATTCAGTCGGTCAGCTCAAACATACCTAGCCAGTAGGTTTCATGCCGAGCTTCAGTTGGCGTCAAGCTGACCGGGAGCAACAGGACGAGCGTTCTCTGCAGTGTCCCCTGTCGAACTAGATTACGACGAGTACATTCCCCCAAATGGCAACAAGACCGAACGACCCCTCGTTATCCTTCACGGATTTTTGTGGGCACCTCGTCAGCACCTCTCTTCTACAGCTGATCGAATGAACTGTCTTACAGTGGCTCCAAGCGGAATTGGCAGTCACTCTCCAAGGCATTCGCGCGAGACCTCGAGCGCCCTGTATATACCCTAGTGCGCACTCACTAGTTCTCTTTGCAATAACTCGTGTGGGGTGACGTGAAGCCGTGCAGGACCTTCGTAACCACGGCTCTTCGCCGCACGTTCGGCCAATGACTTACACGCACATGGCTGCGGATGTTCTTGATTTTTCTCGAAGACTATCTTTATCAGATGTGTCCCTCCTTGGTCATTCTATGTACGTTCACTGTCTCCTTCCGTGGACGTGGTCTCATTTCTGTTCACAAGGGGTGGAAAAGTCGCTATGACGTTTGCTCTCAACCCAGAAACACCCAGCGATCTTCTAAAGGATCTCATCGTGTCCGACATCGCCCCAGTACGCGCCAAAGCATCCGCTGACACTGTTTCACATATCCAAGGGATGGAGGAAGTGGAGGCGAGCAACGTTTCCTCTCGTAAGGAAGCCAACGAAATTTTAGAGAGATTTGAGAAGGCACCCATTTCCCCCACTTGCTACGACCCGGAGACTGACTGGAGTCCCAGGATCCCAGTGTCCGCGCATTTTTATTGACTAACTTGAATACTGGGCAATCACCGTTAAAGTTTAAAGTACCCATAGAGATATTGAAAGAAGGGAGGCCCGAGATCGAATCATTCCCTCATGCCCCCGGCGAGCGAGCATGGAATGGACATGCATTATTCGTCAAGGGGTCCAAGAGCAAGTAAGTTGCATCCCTGCCGGTGAATTATGGGTTTCTTATAGAACCAGGTTCATCAATCGACACAACAAGCCACTGGTAAAGAACTTCTTCCCTGAGAGTGCCATTGAAGAACTTGATACCGGACATTGGAGTAAGTCGACACATTTTGCAGGTTCACAACTGTTGACACTGTGTATAGTACATGCAGAAATGTAAGAGTTCGTGACATAGCGTGCCCTTGGTGGTGTTGATTTCCCGTTTCCAGGCCCAATGAATTCAAGAGGCTTGTAGTGGACTTTGTAAAACGCTCCTAGTACACACCGGATGCCATCACATCTTAAAAAGCTTCCGACTGACATTCATCTATTCAGGGTCGTCTCGCCCCACAACTGAGATTCGAAACATCTAGCTGACCAGTAACAGCACTACGCCCTACTCCACACTTGATTTCCTTTGTCCATTCGGAGCTAAGGGAGGCACAGCATTGCCAGAGGCCTCGGTATCCCCTGTTGCTCTCTCGGTTGCCAAAATAGTCGGCGTACGTGGCGAGTCCTCTACTCTGGTCGATGCCTGCGCAGGATTCAACTCCAGATAGTTGATGCTATGAGGAATCAAGGTTGTTGTCACCGTGAAATACGGTCAGTAGTGAAAGCGTGACTGACGACTTGAGCAGCGTATAGAAGGCCGTTCCAAGCAAAGAGCCCAGAAACGGACCAACCCAATACTGAGAGGCGAACAAAAGTTGGCGAGATGACGACATGAGGTTTGGCAGTAACGAGACATACCACCCAATGCTTGGAGTGCCCCGGAAAACTGAAACCGGTGACCACCGCGGGACCAAACGCACGAGCGGTGTTCATGCTCGCGCCAGTGTAGAAAACAGCGAACCTGACCATGGTAAATGAGTGTCTCGTGTCACTACGGTCAAGCCAACAGTGATTGACGCACAGGTGCCCGACAAACAGCGTCAGCCCGATGCCAACCTATGCCATCGACCGTCAGTTACTACTCAGTCAGAAGCGGATGAAAAAAAATCACGGGAGCAAACGGCGTGGCGGAATGTTTCTCGGCAGCCAACATGAGTACGGCGATGACCAACGCAGCCGTGATGAACATCTCTATGAACACACCCTGGGCCGAATTTACCCCCTGCTGCAGCAACGTGCTAGAAAACAAACAGTCAGCCTCGTTCGTTTCGAAACCGGCTTCGGAAGCCGTACTTGACGCTGAGTGGTCCCGGGGTAAGACCGTATACAATTGCCGATGCAGCGATCGCCCCCACCATCTGCGCGATGCAGAACAAGACGAATCGGACAGGACCTATAATTCCAACGAGGAAGAGCGCCAGTGTGATGTTCGGGTTGAACAATCCGCCCGTGACACGGTAAAACAGCCAAGCGGTGACGAAGAGACTAAATCCCATGGACGTCGCGATGTAGAGCACATGTTCGATGGTGGACCCGCTTTGGAGCGCCTCGCTGGTTGCGGCTTGGATGCCGCCCAGACCGAGAAGGAAGAAAAAGGTCGTCCCGATGAACTCGATAGCTGCGGCCATGGCATCTATGGAAAATGATTGGAAGAGACGCTGTGAACTCCAGTATGAGGGTTTCGATTCGGACATGTCGGTGGTTCCGTTTAAGCGGTCAGTCAAGTGCAAAAGATTGTCAGGCTTTCAAGCCTTGTCGGTCGCAATTCAAATCTGGCTTCAGAGTCTTCCTTGGACTCCTTGACCTACTGTATACGGGGAGTAATCGGGGTCAAACCCAACGGGACTCAGAAGCATGGCGATGGCTGCTCTTCGTCGGATAGAACGTATGAAGCTCCCTTTTAATACTGTGGACAATTTGTAACACACACATGTTTAGTAACTGCGTCGTTCTCGAGTGCGTCTCTGGTTGTGAACTTCAATAACCACCAGAATGATAAGGTCGCCGTCCAGATGCAGGCGTTCGTCCGGACAAACTCGATCGTGGCTTCCCAAGAATCCGTAGGTGTGAAGGCTAATAGGACAAAAGAAGAGGGTAAAATTAACAACTCCTCCGAAGACGAAACTCGAAACTGAGCTGTGGGTATTAGAATTCGGGGGGCGGGACCACACAGTAAGAATAGTCACAGAACAACTTGTTTGTCTGAGCTCTGTCAAACAAGTAAGGAGAAATACATTGATGCGGGTTTCTCAGGCCTTCACGACCGTCTGTGATGAAAGAAACAGCATGAATCAGTTTTGCGAATGGGGATATATGCGGGATCCAAGAGTTCACCCTTTAGGGAAAACCATTGGCGAGGCAGGCTACGGGCAAGGTTCGAGATCAGTCCCAGCCTTTACTGGACCTGCTCTTTTTCGCGACACTCCGTTTGTCCTTTTGCAACCGTCTACGCGCGTCATCCACCTTTTGAAAGCTAGCTACACGTTTCCGTTGTTCCCGAGTTGGAGATTTTGTAATCAAACCCGCCGCTGACTCTGCAACCAAGGCATGTAACTGAACAGGGTAAATATTGAAACAAACGAAACGAGTGTTGGGTCCCAAACTGGCACAGACCTTTGCAAGCACGTCGTCCACGTTAGATGCTTGAGAACGGGAGGCACTGGACGTCATCAAGAGAGAATGCGTCGATTTCACGTAGTACGGCTGAAAAAAAAAGTCATCGGGGAGGTCGGCATACCAATGTGATGAATAAAGCTCACACTCCGCATCAAGCTCTCTCGAGCCCATAGTGGTATCCATGGCACATCGACGCGACACCGAGCAGTTACTTTGGTGGATAGTTTGTTAACGTTCTGAACAGGACATCAGCCATGAAACCTCCCCGATTGAAGGACCTCTCTGAGATGGTGTGATCGGATTACTCAACTTGACCACCAGGACCACTGCTACGTGAGAATGAGAGTTCGACCAAGTCTTTGGGGACGGCCGCCGCGGTTCGGAAGCTAGTTAACCAAGCGCGTGCCTCTTTTTCGTGCTCAGGGGCTAGGAAAAGGACGGCAGGAGGCTTCGGAAGAATGGGAGAACTGTGAACCAGTCTGACGCTGGTTTTTTGGCCATGGGGGAAATAGACCGAGAGTCGTGCGCGTAGACATGCCATTGCAGGTCACTTGCGTAATGCGGAAGTGCTGATGGCTTGACGGTGAGCAAGCTTTTCAGAAGCTTCACACATCTAGATTCTGCACCTCGCTTATCCAGACACTAATGACAAGCGCACAAGTTTGGGCGAAACCGACTGCTATACGGCATCATCGTTGAATCCGGTCTTTGGGGAACTTGCCGTTGGCCAGGGCAGTGTGGCTCAGCGCTCTGCCCCATTCGTTGGCGTGTTTCATCCACGGCTCTCTATTTTTTTCTTTCTCGACCAGAATGCCACGACCTCAACCCCCGGCAGGTTTTGTCACAATAGGTTCTGGAGTTTACATCAGTCTCGCTCCTGTGAGCGCGGCTGCCTTGCAGCCAAACGACTCTGCGCCAAAGTATGTCTGTTTCGGCTAACTCGTGATACCTGGGGTGACGATTGCCTTCTGCAGTGTAATCCTCATCTTCGGTTGGAGTACGTTGGCCTTAGTAATATTCGAGTGGGAACCGAATTGACCGTTCCAACAATTAGTGGGTGCGCTGACGCGCCATCTGCAACACTATTCCCGGAAATACGCCGAATTATACCCCCACGCTACCCAGATCATTGTGAAATGTGGACCGTCCTTCATCTGGACCTCGGAAAGAGGAAAGGTAGAGAAGAAAACCTGCGTTTGGGATGCTAGCTCACGCATCGTTGCAGCAATCTCGACTCATGCCTGTCATGGAAGCCCTCAAGGCTCTCGGCTGCCTTCCCTCAATCAATATTTCCACCCAGGTGCCCTCCCGCGTCCGTCCACGCGTTCTCGTACACTCATTCTCAAACGGTATGCAAGTCAAGCCTTACGAGTCGCTCAATACGCCCTAACGTGTCATATCAGGTGGGGGATACCAATTGACATCCCTCGGTCGTCTCTTGTCCTCCAAATACCCATCCAGTCCACCATCTGAACACCTCGTGAGCGGTCTCGTCCTAGACTCATCTCCTTGCATTGGTTCCTTCCGTACCATTGGCTTGGCCTTCAGCATCGCTATCCGGAACCCCGTCGCTCGTTACATCGCCCTCTTTATCATATATGTCGTGCATGCCTTACGTCTCTCTCTACGAATGATGTTTGGAGCGGAAACGATAGAGACGCAGTACCTCAAGGCGCTCCTCCAGCCCCATGTCCTTCCCTGGATGAATGCGCAGACCCCCCGATTGTACGTGTTCTCCAAGAAAGATGAACTGGTCCCGTGGCAACAGGTCCAGAGACACGCCGAGGCTGCGAAACAGTCAGGCCTCGACGTACGCTGTGAAGTATACGAGGAGAGTGCTCACGTCGCTCACATGCGTCTCGATCCCAAACGATATTGGGCATCGATCCTAGACCTCTGGCAGGTTGCTTGTCGTGAAAGTCGAGTGGAACTTGAAGCTATAGAGGCCGCTTAGGATACTGGTACGAATGCTGGAGATCGGTACACGCCATGGATTAGCATCTAGCGCAAGTATGTATGACATGTCGTTAGTGCTCGAAGCCTTGTAACCTCCCACCACATTTGGACTAATCTAATCCAAGTATCCGTGACAACGCCATCGCCAGTCTCAATGAGAGACATCCAGATTCCAGAGGGACCGATCGACGGACGAAAAGGCATCCCGCGTGAGCACTTGCACATCGCCAGTTTCCGTAAACTGTGCGCAAGCACCATGTCCCTGCACGCACATCCCCAAGGGTCCAAACTTCACAGAAATCCCCCCGCGTTGAACCTCGTCCCACCTCACCTTGCGGCACCACTACGGTAGTTATTTTATACATCAAGCACACAATCACATTGTATCATGGGAATTCCGGTGTAGGGGTGAGACAAGTGAAGCAAACAATGCAGTAGAGCCTACATAGAGGAGAAAGCATTAGAAAACAGCGGGCGATCATTTTCCATGCTGCTTCTTCGAATGTGCACGCATAGAGTCCCCCCGAGAGAAGGGCTTTCCACACTCGGTACAGGGAACCGAGTGGCCGAGATGAATACTAATGTGGCGCCTAAATGCGTCTCTGCGATTTTCCTTATCA
>JBBPRX010000609.1:0-13348 GCA_038093195.1 Boletus fagicola | reverse complement strand
ATAGCCATCAGGAGGGAATCCAAGAGAGGAGTCCAGGGGGACAACTATTGGGGGTAGCCATCAAGGGGGGAGTCTGGGTCAGGGATCAAGGGGGGATCCAGGGAGGGTCCGAGAGAAGACTACTGGGGGTAGTTGTCTAGGAGGGAACTGCAGGGGATCGAAGGGTAGGTCTTCCAGAGTGGCATCAAGGGTGAAGAGTCTCCGTCGGGGATCATGACTCGGGGTATGTGAGAGGGAAGTGAAAGGGAGTCACTTTAGGAAAAAGTGTGCCCAATCATAACACCGGCCATCTGACACCACTGTCAGAAAACAATTTTTACTCCTGTCACCTCACCCTATCCTGTCATCCAGCATGACATCGGATAACATCCAATGTGATGAAATCCTACCTGGACCTGAAGCTTTCCCAATATGGAAAGTAAAGACCACTTGGAAACTCTGAAGTAGCAAAGCCTATGGAGTTGTCTCCAGAACAGACATTAAACCTGCCCTTGGAACCACTGGAGTAACCACTTTGGACATCTATGTATGACTGGCAGGAACATGATGCAAAAGCAAGACAGAGTCCTGTGCCTCTGCAAAGGAACTCTGGGACAAGCTTGTCTCACTCCTTGATGCTTCAAATGTCTCCTCCACCTTCCGCATCTTCCAACAACTTTTCAATGTAAGCTGGAATGGCAACTCTGATGTTTGGGAACACATCGCATCACTCCGCACCTTCAAGTCCCAACTCGCCCATATGAAGTTTGCTGTTGACTCCAAAGTCACCATATGGCATTCATCCTCCTAAACTTCCTCCCAAAAACTCCAGAATGGGAGTTGTTCAAGCCCTCACTCATTAACACCACAGAGGACAGCAAACTCACCTTCAACATAGTGGAAACCTGAATCATTGCTGAAGATGCCCACCTATACCCGTCCGGACATTCGGCATTAGCCATGAAGGTCTCCAGAGTTCCCAAAAGCTCCACTCAACCTCTGAATGCCTCCACCTGGTGCAAACATCACCTATTGACCATGCACAACTCCATCGACTGCATCTCCTACAAGAAGTGGGTTGCAGAGTTAAGGAACCCAAAGGGTGGATTTAGGAAGTCAGAGAAAGGAAAGGAGAAAGCAAACACAGTGGAGGGCACTCTGGATCCTCTGGACTCAGTGAATGTAGCTTGAGACAATGTATCTCAGTCCCTAATCCAATGCATTCATGCCTACTTGTTGTTTGAGCATGTTAAGACCAGGTAAACTCTGGAGGGAACTCCGAAGGAGCAGAGTTATTTGGATCAGACAGGACTTTGGCTTCACCATATGTGGTGTGCCCTTGTCAACGCTAGGTGTCCCAGATTTTGGAAGGGGTCAGAGTTAAAGGACTTCAAGCGTCGGGGACACTAAGTCGAGGGAGGGATCAGAGTGGAGCCATCAAGGCTCAGACGGAGAAAGGAGTTTATCTTGATTGATATTCGAACTAAGGAAATACTGTACAGAGGAGTACCAGAGGTTTATATACGACGGAGGATGGAGATTAGTAACAGAGGTTGTAAAGGTTTGTAAGTATCTCCGGAATGCTGAGGTTGCCGGAGCTGTGCTCCTAAGCGAGCACAGGATCGGAGATGTACTGAGAGCAGAACTAAACTATAAGAAAGAGAACAATAGTATTTTTCCGAGAGAAAGAGAATGGAGAGAAACTAAGGTACAAGTCCAGAGGTCAGGAGTTGCATCTCAAGCGAGAACACACCGGAGTTCATATGTACGGGAACGGAATGAGTTTGGAGGACCGGAGTTATACTCATTGGATTATACGGGATATGACAGAGCAGAATGTAGTGGAATGTCATATCCCATGCAAACGCTAAGTCCATCTCCAGTGCTCCACACCATTTCTGTCTCTGTACATACGCACTCCAGTGCGATCTCTCGAAAGACGCAACTCCGGACTTCCGGACATTGACCCGTACTACCTTCCATTTTCTCTCTCTTTCGTAAATACTTCCTGTCACCCCTATTTAGTATAGTTCCACCCTTAGTACCTCTCCGATCCTGTGCTCGCCTAGGAGCACAGCTCCGGTTATTCATCACCTCCGGACCTTTACCAATCCGACTCAGTAAACCTATGCCTCTCCGTAGTATATAAACTCCTGTAACTCCTGTACTCTCTCCTCAGTTTGAGTATTAACTTAGTTCTCACTCCTGACCTCCGACTTTGAGTCTCGACGACTCTCCTCTGTCATTTCCACTCGACTTAGTACTTTGAAAGTATTTAAGTTCCATACCACTCCGAACTCCCTGTAAATTGGGACCACGAGACTATTGGCAAGGGTGCACCACACACAGTGAAGCCAAGTCCTGCCCCCTTAGTAGCTCTGAGAATCCGGAGTTACACCGGAGTGCATGGACTTAACAGTATGTTCAAACTCATACTTGCAATAGTCTCTAACTATACATGGCTATGCATACCACCAGATCCCAGACTTGTGCCATCGGCGCAACTCGTCCCCCATTCCCATGCTACAATCCTTTGAGCTTCTTTGGAAGCAGTCGACGAGGTCCAGAACTCGTAGACCAATTCCGAAGCTTCTCAGCTCGCCACACTCCCAGTTCTGCTTCGCAAGCACGACCTCCCGTGGAGTCCCCTACTCTGGGAGTGCGCATTGTTGAAGTAGACGAAGACGGGAACACAACCCCTCCAAACAGTCAGGCCTCTACCCAGAGAGGTAACGACTTCTGAACCCTGAACGATGGTGATGACCCGGGTTTCCCTGGTAATGACCTGCCGGACGATGACCCTGACTTCTCTGGAGATGACGAAGACCAACTAGATGATGGTTCGGATAATGAGCAAATCCCGTGAGACACCCTCGCCCTACTCACTAGTGCCATTAATGGCCTAGCACACTCCACTTGTCGTCCCTCCCCTGACTCTACCCCCCGCACCAAAGTCTGAGAACCGGATCAGTTTGATGGGACTGATCCCCACAAACTCCGGGTTTTCTTGGTATAATGTGAACTAAACTTCCAAGACCGCCCAAAGGCATTCAGGACAGGACGTGCCAAAGTTACCTTTGCACAATCTTACCTGAAGGGCATGGCTCTGGAGTGGTTCAAACCGGACCTCCTCCAGATGGAAGACCCTGACCAACGTCCCCTCTGGATGGACGATTTCAAGGAATTCATCCTGGAACTCCAGGTGAACTTTGGTCCACATGATCCCGTTGGAGATGCGGAGCATCAACTCAACCACTTGTCCATGAAAGACGGACAACACATCAACAAGTATGTGGTCGAATTCAATAGGATTGCTTTGCAAGTCTGCGGATACGGAGAAGGTGCCCTCCGGCACCATTTCTACAACGGTCTGCCGGACTGAATCAAGGACAAGATTTCCTGTGTTGGGAAACCCCTGACACTCTCTGAACTCCGGCACCTCACTCAGGTGATTGATGTGTGCTACTGGGAGTGCAAGTCCAAAATCAGTTGCCAGACGAAACTGTCTAACCAAGGATCAACGTCCAAGACATCTGATAAACCCTCCACCTCCTCGTCCTTCTCCGCACGCCCCTCCAGAAACCCCAAGGACTCGAAAGAGTCAAAAGGCAAAGGCGCCTCCACCTCCACTCAGAAACTGGACCTGTCATCCAAGTTAGGAAAAGACGGCAAGCTCACTTCAGAGGAACGAAAGCACCGCTTCAACAACAAACTGTGCATGTTTTGTGGTCTAGCCGGCCACATGGCCAAAGACTGCCCTAAGTCTATCCTCAAGGCAGCCAAAGGTCGTGCAGCGACAACCACCACTCCGGAAACCAAACCGGAGGTCTCCGCCTCGGAGGCAAAAAAATAGTCCACAACCTCTCTGACTCCGCACAGACAGAAGGTTGCGTTGAACCCACCCGTGCACCCAAGGAGATCCATCTCAACACGTCCACTCTTTCCGACCCTAAGTCACTTATGCCTTCCGTCACACTTGTATCTTATCCAATCTCTCCTTTTCCCACGCTTGTAGACTCAGGATCCTCTGATTGTTTTGTCGATACAGCCTTTGTAAATAAACATAATCTTTCCACCTACCCTGTGCCCCTGCTCCAGCTCCAACTCTTCGACGGAACATCCAACAGCACAATTACCCAAGCCATCAACCTTACCATCTGTTTTCCGACCAGTGATATTACTCCGACAACGTTTTATGTCACTCCGCTGGACTCCACCTGCTCCCTTGTTTTGGGATACAACTGGCTCACCCGCCACAATCCGTTGATTGATTGGGTTTCGAGCAGTATCACGTTCCACCCACCTGAACAGGACTTGCCAGCACCCCCGAGCTCTCCTCCGAAGCCTCCGGAATCGTTTCCTCTGGCTGAACCCACCCCCTCCGATTCACCGCATTTTTCCGATCGCAAGGCTCCGCCTATAGCGATGATCAGTGCTCCAGCATTCACACTGGCTTGTCGACTAGAAGGCTCCGTTCAGTTTAGCCTGCAACTCCACCCCCAGGATACCGACCTATGCTCTGCTATGGTCGCTCCCCCTGAGGAGATCAATCTCTCCGGAGTTCCTCCAGAATATCATGACTTTGCTGATGTCTTCAGCAAGAGTAAAGCCTCAAAGCTTGCTCCACATTGCGAGCATGACCTGAAAATTGACCTCGAGGATGGAGCCTCTCCTCCACTGGGCACCACCTATTCCCTTTCCCCTTCCGAACTTGGCTCCCTCCATGCATTCCTCGATGAGCACCTCGCTATGGGGTTCATCCGTCCCTCTTCCTCCGCCCATGCCACTCCGGTCCTCTTTGTCCACAAAAAGGACGGTTCCCTCCACATTTGCATTGACTTCCGAGGACTCAACAAAATCACGAAGAAAGACCGCTACCCGCTTCCCCGCATCTCCGACCTCCTAGATGCTCCGAGCCATGCTAAGATCTACTCCAAAATCGATCTCCGGCATGCCTACCACCTAGTCCACATCGCCGAGGGAGATGAATGGAAGACGTCTTTCCAGACGCGCTATGGCTCGTACGAGTGGCTAGTTATGCCATTTGGTCTCACCAATGCCCCTGCGGCATTCCAGCAGTTTATCAATACTGTTTTCGCAGATCTGTTGGACGTTTGCATTATAGTCTACCTGGACGACATATTAATGGACTCCGAGGACAAGGCCTCCCACAAGGAGCACTTCCGAGAGGTCCTCCGGAGACTCCGCAAACACGGACTTTATGCTAAACCCGAGAAGTGTGAGTTCCACACCGACTCTACCGAGTATCTGGGCTACTTTATGTCGCCCTCCGGTCTCACCATGTCCTCCGAAAAAGTCAAAACGGTGTAGAACTGGCCGGAACCTCAGAAAGTGAAGGACATCCAGTCCTTCCTTGGGTTTGCAAACTTCTACCATCGATTTATCGACAACTACTCTGAGATCGTAGTACCTTTGACTCGTCTCACTCGCAAAGGTACCCCTTGGAGTTTCTCTGACGACTGTCGCTCCGCTTTTGGGAGATTGAAGGAAGCCTTCACCTCTGCTCCTATCATAACTCACTGGGTCCCTGACACTCCACTGATAGTGGAAACAGACGCTTCCGACTACACCATCGCTGGAATCCTCTCCATCCATTGCCTGGATGATGAGATTCGGCCCGTCTGTTTCTACTCATGTACCCTTTCAGCTCCGGAACTCAATTACAACACCCACGACAAGGAGCTTCTCGCCATTCACGAGTCCTTCTGGACTTGGCAGCACTACCTTGAAGGTTCCGGTACTCCCATCAACGTCGTCACCGACCACAAGAACTTGGAGTACTTCGCTACTTCCAAACTCCTGACCCGGCGTCAAGCCCAATGGTCGGAGTTCCTCTCCCAGTTCAACATGGTTGTCTGTTTCTGTCCTGGATGCCTTGGCGTGAAGCCCAATGCCCTCACTAGACGCTGGGACGTCTATCCCAAAGAGGGGGATAAGGACTACGCTCGCGTCAATCCCCACAATGTCCGTCCAGTATTTACCCAAGAACAGCTCACGTCGTCCCTTTGAGCAACCTATCTCGCTGCTCCGGTACTCCAAGCTAGCACCTTGTTCGATGTGGAGCAACTCCACAGTGACATCCTCTCCGCACTCCCCTCTGACCCACTGGCCGAACTCCACATGTCCACCTCCGAAGCACCAGACTCACATTGGTCAGTTGACACTGATGAATTCCTCCGTCTAGACAACCGTATCTACATCCCAGATGCCAACGACCTCCAACTCCAAGTCCTCCAATACAAACATGATCACCCACTCTCTGGACACTTCAGTCAGAACCGAACCTTGGAACTGATTTGCCATGAATATACATGGCCAGGTATTAGGACATTTGTTCAGGAGTATGTCTCCTCCTGTACCTCCTGTGCGCGTGCAAAGATTCCAAGACACCGGCCTTACAGTCTCCTAAAACAACTCCCCATCCCAGAGAAGCCATGGAATTCCATCTCCATGGATGTCATCGAACAACTCCCTGCTTCCTCCGGATACACCGCTATTCTCGTCGTCATAGACTGACTATCCAAACAATGTATATTCATTCCAACACACAACATGGTCACGTCTCTGGAGCTAGCAAAGCTCTTCTTACTCCATGTCTTCTCCAAGCATGGAGTTCCCTCCCATGTCACCTCTGATAGAGGTTTGGAGTTCATGTCCCACTTCTTCCGCTCACTTGGGAAAGCTTCAGATATCCGCCTCCACTTCACCTCCGGTTACCACCCCGAAGGAGACGGTCAAACAAAGTGTATGAACAAAACATTAGAACAGTACCTCCGAGTTTATTGCAATTACCAGCAAGACAACTGGTCCGAACTCCTGCCCCTCCTCGCGGAGTTCACTTATAACAATGCTCCGAGTGCAACTACTGGCATCTCCCCATTCTTCGCCAACAAAGGCTATCATCCCAACATCACAGTACATTCCAAGTGCGATCTCACCTCCGCCAAGGCACGAGACTACTCCATCAACCTCAATTCCCTCCACCAATTCCTCCGTGAAGAAATGGCTGCAGCTCAGAAGCGATACCAAGGACCTGCGGATGCTAGATGAACTCCGGCTCCGGACTTCAAAGTCGGAGATCAGGTTTTCGTCAAAGCAAAGTACTGCCGCTCTACTAGGCCTTCTAAGAAACTCTCCGAGAAGAACTTAGGGCCTTAGAGTATCATCGCTCAGGCAGGTTCCCACTCCTTCACACTCTGTCTACTAGACTCTATGAAATTGGTTCACCCCGTTTTTCATGTGTCACAATTAGAACCCTCCGTACCCAACACAATTCCGAATAGGGTACAACCTCTGCCACCTCCAATTGAAATAGATGGTGAACCGGAGTTCGAGATCTCTGAGATCCTTGACTCCAAGATTGATCAATGAAGACCCAACTGCAAGTTGCTCTACCTAGTGCATTGGTCCAGATATGAAGGTACTGACGATGAAACGTCGTGGTTACTGGCCACTGAACTTGGTCATGCCTCCGAACTCGTTCAAGACTTTCACCTCCGATATCCAGACAAACCCGGACCTCACTCCGAATGACCACTTGAACGACTTTATTAACAAAAAAAGCTTACAACTATCTACACTTCTCTGTCGTTCTCGGATTCTTCCGACCCCTCCCTGTCCTTGTCCTCATCATCTCTGTCCTCCTCATCCCTGTCCTCCACTTCTCCACTCTCTGCTCCGCTTCCCGAAGCCACCTTCTTCCCCCAACCACTCCACCTGGGAATCTTCTCCAACTCCTTGGAGTTGCCCCCTTTGGCCCTCTCCACCTCCAATTCCCCCACCTCCTCCGGGTCCAACTCTGCTTCCTCGTACTCCTCGTCCTCTCCAGACTCTGACTCCGCCCCAAACACCTCTGCCACCTTCAGCTGCACGAGCTGGTTCAAAAGCATGTTCTGGCAATCTAATCACCAGAGCACACCCCTGACCAACTCTTGGAGGCTCTTCATTGCGGCCGTAGAGGCCTAAATCGCCTCCGCAGCCTCCAAACTGTGTTCGCACTGCTCGGACTTCTTCCCCTTACTGGACCGATTCTCTGTCCGCGCCCTCTTCTTGTCTCCCCACGGCGACTCCTCCTCCATCCTCTTCTGTCGTCGCACCACCTTCTCCGCACCCTCTGCACCCGGCCTCACGCACTTACTCTTGCTCTCGATGCAAGCCAGGCAAGCCCTCACCTTGCTGGGCCCGGGCTCACAATTGAAGCCGCACTCCGCGCACCTGGCGCACACCTCCAGTGCACTTGCCTTGCCCTTCCCCTTGTCCACGCTCTGCTCCGCACGGACTTGCTCGGCCTATGCAATCTTAGTCAGTGCACAGGTTTTGGTCGGAAGACCACTCACCCTCTTTTTGGCCACCTCCTCGGCCCTCTTGCGCTTGGCCTCCTCCTCGGCCTCGGCCCTCTTCCAAGCCTCCTCTGCCTTCCGCCTCTCCTCCTCCGCCCTCTTTTCCTTCACTCGTCATCGCCGTTTGACGAACTTTGCTGCACAGATGTCATTGTCATCATCGGCGCACTCCGCCAAGCGTTTGTTGGACCAGCTGTTCATGTCGGACATGATTGTTTAGGATGAAGGAGCTGGGCAGCCACCAACCGGACTTTATACGCCTCCGAATCAACCGCAATAGAATTTGAACTCCGACTTTTCCTCACTCCGCATTGTATCCTCAATAAGGCATTCAGGGGTTCAGGCCTAAGAGGGGGATACCGTCATATCCTGTGCAAACGCTAAGTCCATCTCCGGTGCTCCACACCATTTCCGTCTCTGTACATACGAACTCCGGTGCAATCTCTTGAAAGACGCAACTCCGGACTTCCGGACATTGACCCATACTACCTTCCGTTTTCTCTCTCTTTCGTAAATACTTCCTGTCACCCCTATTTAGTATAGTTCCACCCTTAGTACCTCTCTGATCCTGTGCTCGCCTAGGAGCACAGCTCCGGTTATTCATCACCTCCGGACCTTTACCAATCTGACTCAGTAAACCTATGCCTCTCCATAGTATATAAACTCCTGTAACTCCTGTACTCTCTCCTCAGTTCGAATATTAACTTAGTTCTCACTCCTGACCTCTGACCTTGAGTCTCGACAACTCTCCTCTGTCATCTCCGCTCGACTTAGTACTTCGAAAGTACTTAAGTTCCATACTGCTCTGAACTCCCTGTAAATCGGGACCACGAGACTATTGGCAAGGGCACACCACACACGGTGAAGCCAAGTCCTGCCCCCTTAGTAGCTCCGAGAATCCGGAGTTACACCGGAGTGCACAGACTTAACATGGAAGAAACACACTAATTATTGACTCTGGAGCAATGTCACACATGGTTCCACACAACTCCTGGTTCCAGACATACCAACCACTCCACCCTCCACAACCAGTCACTCTTGGAGATAACTCCATGGCACATGCCATCAGAAGTGGAACAGTACCGCATTTTTTGCAAGTATCTCAGAACACCTTCAGAATAATACTGTCAAACATTCTCCTAATTCTGGAGTTCTGGATTTCACTTATCTCCATAAATCGACTTGCCTCCACTGGCCTCTCGACTACCTTTCCAGCAAAGTCAAACACTTGCTACATCCAGAAGGATTGCAACACCATTCTGGTTGCTGACCACATAGATGGCCTATGTATACCATGCAAAGGTCACTCCAAAAAACCAGCAGGAGGGGGCCCATGCATCCATTGACATCAACCTCCTCCACAGGTGAATGGGACACATGTCCATTGACCAAATACAACACATGGTCAAGTCTGACCAACTCTGAGGTATTGATACCCTCACTGGTACACCTGCATTCTGTGAGGCATGTACACTCGGAAAGATGAAGTGTCTACCTTTTGGAGCTCATAATGAACCTTGGAGCACCCATCCCCTGGAGATGGTATACATAGACATGGAAGGACCAATAACTCTGAGATCACGGGAAGGCTACAGGTTCTGGCTAGTCATTGTTGATAATTTCAGTCAATTCCCTTGGGTCTACTTCATGAAACACAAAAATGAAGCCCTACAAATCTACAACCAATGGAAGGCCAATGTCCAAACCCTACTCCAAATGGAGGTAGGTCAGGAGGACTTTTCAGAACTGTACACGAAGTTCATCTGGAGTGATAGAGGAACAGAGTATACCAACAAAGCCTTTCAAGAGCAACTCTGGACCGATAGCACACTCCTTGAAACCTCTGCCCCATACACTCCAGAACAAAATGGCTTGGCAGAATGCATGAATCAGACATTGGCTACACTAGCCAATGCCATGTTGGAGGAATCCAAACCTCCGAAATCTTTCTGGGTGGATGCCATGTCTACTGCTGCTTACATCTCCACATAAAGTCCAACCTCCAGACTTGATGGCCCTACCAGATTTTCTTTAACTGTCAGGTTGACCTGACTTTCTTCCACACCTTTGGGTGTCTGGCTTACTCCTACAATATGCCAAAGGAGCAGCAGGGGGGAAAGTTCCAACCACATGGAAAGAAATGCATCATGCTAGGGTACACCCATGGACAACAAGCCTATAAACTCCTCAACATTGAATACTGAACCATCATCTCCAGTCATCATGTCACTTTCAACAAATCCAGAATGATCTCTGAAGCGGATGCTACTCCATGGAATGCCCCCACTGTTGAGGGACAGTGGGAGGGCTTAATTCCAGAGTACCTCTGCCTACCAGAACACATCCACGATGATGATGATTGTCCACCACCATGCAACATTGGACCAGTGGGAGACATTCCACCACCTCCAAAACATATTCCAGATTGCCCTGCTACCCCTGGCATTGAGGAACTGGCAGAACAACTAGACCAACTCTGGTTGGATGAAGCTCCTGCTCTGGCCCCAACTCCAGCTCCAGTTCTGGCTCCAGCTCCAGCTCCAGTTCCAGCTTCACCAGCACAACAAAGCAGCAGACAATGGCATGTAGCAAACAAGAACAGAGAATATGAACATACCTTGGAGGAAGAGGCTATCAGATGAGCAAACCACAAAGAGCAAGCATAAGCTCCAGAGTGCACTCTGGAATCTCTGAAATCTGTGGAACTGGAACTCCCAGGAGCATTCTCAGCCTCCATTGAGGACTTCATATTCGCTGGATCTGCAAACTCCTCCTCCTCCTTAGAATCACTTCCAAAAATCCTAAAAGAAGCCTACTCCAGAGCAGATAAGGAACTGTGGAAATCCACTGTAGAGGAGGAACTCCAAAGCCTCAACTCCAACCATGTCTATAAAACTGTGCTCATTCTGGACAGAGTACTCCAATCACCTCCAAACCAGTATTGCAGATCAAACAAGATGAAAAATGTTATGATATACAACATTTTCAAACTTTTTAATATGATTCACTATGTACATCATTTTACCTTTCACTTTCTCGATGCATGCATGTGACCGTGGGAACACACACATGACCAGATCTTAGATCCATGACATCATCAACACATGATCCTAATTTCCACTCTTCTCTCATGGATTGCTTCTTTATTTCTCAGCATCATTACTTTTCTCCCACGTTAGTCATCATTATTACCAACTTCTCTCATGAGAAGCTTGGTCCATGCGCACTCTTGTACAGTATATAAAGTAGACACTTGACGACTGGCTTCCCCAGTCTAATCCATTTGTTCCTTCACGGAATTAAGGCATGACTTTACATCCTTACTCTCATCCTTGGTCCTCCTCTAGTTTTCTTATCATCAGATTGGTGTTATCTGCAAAGTAGTTCAGCCGGTGTTGTTTTCAGAAGTGATTCTGCAACACTTGGATTAGACTACGTACATCACCCAGACTCTAGGGCTAAAGAGCACCCACTGGTGTTTACCAGTTTTCCTTTCTTCTTTATGTCTGCACCTTTGGGATGTGGGACTGAACCCAACACTTTTGTCTCAGTAGTAGTATTTTCTCAGTCCCTCCTTTGAGGTGATAGCCATGCAGAGGTCATGTGCTGTTTATGAAGGACGACTCAGATCCTGCCATAGATCTGAGGCTGAGTCTATATCAATTCGTCAGTCCTGCAAGTAATTGCAGAGGTAGAGCATCAGTATCAGTTTTTAGTAGTATATGAGTAGTTGGGTTCCTGGTCGCTGTGGCCCCCAGAGAACATGTTACGCGTCGTTTAGGAGACGCCGTTACTATCTTAGGTTGAAAAAAACCTATCTATATCTGTTTGCTTGCCATATCCCCAGAGGTTGGTTGGAAGATACTGATCAGTAAGGAACGATGGCAAATGTTGACATGGATGAGCTAGTAGAAAGAATGGCAGAGTTAAACATGGAGAAGGAAAAAAGTAATGTTACAAAGAAGATGTAGGACCCAGGAATGTGGGACGGAGATAGAGCCAAATCCCGTCTTTGGTGGGTCAAATTACAACTTTGGGTCAGAGAGCAAAAATGGAAGACAGACAAACTTCGAGGAATTGCTGTCCTCTCACGACTTGAAGATAAAGCCGAAGGATATGTGCAAATCACAATGGAGTATTTACTCAACAAGGAAGAAGAAGAAGTTTTCGACCACGATGGAAAATCATTAGGTCTAAAAGGAGAAACTGCTTGGTGGGATTGGCCTACCTTACAAAGAAACATAAAGGACTATTTTCGAATGGATGTTCTAGCTCACGAGTCCCTCAAAAAACTAGAGGCACTATGGCAGAGCAGCAAGCCTATCAACATCTTTTTACAGGAATATGAAATCCTAGTAAAAGAAAGTGACGTTGAAACCCATCATGCTCAAAGTCTTCTGAAAAAGGCAGTTGATTTTTGAATTTACCAACAACATCACCTACAAGGAGCAGAAACAGGAAACTTCCATGACCTCTTAGAAAAATATTGTACTATCGGACAGAACTTTGAACAAATGGCAGTCAAAAGGGGACCACCATCTAGATCATCATATGTTCCTCAACCTCCATGCCCTAACAGCCAATATTACTATCCACCACCATGGCCACCCCCGGGCCAAACTCCCCACTTCACCCCCACTGGTACCCAACTGGGTAGAGGCGCCCCAATGCAGATAGATACTCAGCAGGCGCAACCCCCGGACACCATACTTGTTATGGATGTCAACAGAAGGGTCACATCTGGCCAAACTACCCTATGAATCCTAATCAAAGGGAACAATGCCCCCAAACAAGACAACAATACAGTGGCTCAAAAAAGTGTCCCAATGTTGGGCTGTTTTGGAAGAATTTGATAGTTGCAAGAGAACCAAAAGTCAAAAGCCCCAACCCTTGCTGGGTCATTGATAGCCCTAACCCCCACCTTGACAATGAGCCCTTGGTCATGTGATTTGGTCGCCATGGCACTAAGATATAACCATATTAAAATGACATGTCATTGGGACACTTAT
>JBBPRX010000608.1:0-13350 GCA_038093195.1 Boletus fagicola | reverse complement strand
CGCGTCTATCGACCGCGGGAGGGTTCTCAGCCGTTCTATTGATGATCCAAACGGCATTCGAGAACAACGCGCAAAGATTCTCAGGAGAAACAAGGCCAAGTGAGCTACACTCCCTTGTTATTTCTGTGTGAGAGACAGGGTCAATGTATGCGTCACCCGACGATCCAGCATAGGCTTGACCTAATCACCGTATTGATGTTGTATCCATCAGGGATGCTGTACCTCATAAATCCTCCGTGGAGCACTCCCCGCATGACTATGAACGCTCTCATCTTCATCTCATTATATTTGCATCGGCCATCGAGCCCCGTTCTTGTTCCTGTGGATGAGTAACAAGCTTGACAAAAGAAACGCACACATACCCATGGATGTTTGCCTTTCTGGAGAGCTGACAAGGCGTGCCAGATTTCCAAATGCGATTCGCAAGGGAAAGTGGGTGCAAGAACATGCGTATTGGACTCTTGGAGAGTTGTCCTACAGCTTAACCTGTTACGTTCCGTGAATACGATCCTCGAAGCACTACAAGATGCCTTCGACAGTGGTGACGAGGAAGACGCCCTTCCCTTCACGGACAAACATCATTTACTTCGGCTTCAGCTTCGGCTTCGGCTTCATCCCCTCCGCGATGTCGAGAGCGACTTGAAACAACTAATTGGTATAAAAGCTGGGGTATGCTAGATTGCTCTCCCCAGACGTCAGCCGGGCTCTCACCTAGGACGTCCTCCGAATTCTATGTTCGATCTCGCAACTTGCACAGTTTCCTGCGGGATTATCGCATAGATGACTCAGAGAACTCCTGCAGACCTATTAAACACGACGGGGTGAGCAGTCAAGATGTCACCGAAGTTATTGCAAGCTGAAAAAAACGACATAATAGCAATGTGGGTGGATTGTGTCATTCAGGAGATGTTGCGAAGATACAAGATCCATCTAGAGGACTCCGCCAGTTTGTTTGTCCCATTCTCTTTTCTTGTTGACACGTCGTTTGTTAAGTTGTACGTGATCTTCAGTTTTCTAGACAACTCGGAGCATCTCGCCACTTGTAATTTTGAACGGACAGACGATGATATCGTCCGTGCACGCCTACGTAGGCTGGACATTCAGGAACATGAGTTGGACGTTGTAGAAGGTACGTGGATGTTCTCGTTGCGCCAAATCAAAGTGAGAGACTTCGTTCCAAACTCGGGATCGCAAATATGGAGGATTTATGATGTCGGCGGTTCGCGTACCCAAGTATTAGTTCTACACTTCCCCCCCCCTCTATTCTATGCCGCTGTCATCGATCGCTTACGATTTTGCAGCGTCATGCGTGGCTGCCGTACTTTGAACTAATGGATGCAATCATCTTGCTGGTTCCTATATCACGCTTAAACGAACAATTACAAGAAGATTCAAGGGTGAACCATCTGGAAGACTCATCCATCCTACGGAATGCCATCCGTTCGCCCATCCTCCTGAGTCGGACGACCCTCATTATCCCTTCATACAGGGACCGCGATAATGATAGCCAATCCGTCGTTGAGTGTACGCGCGCCACTTCTCACTCCGCCTTTGTTGGCTACTAAGCCACCTCGCGAGGTGGCTCATGAGGACTGATTTGACCTTAGGACGCTTGTCTTCTATTTAGACCTTGGTAAGAAATTCAAGGATATTGTCGAACAAAAGTACCCAAAGTCGCGGATATGTCATATTTATCCCGCGTCTGTCGTTGTTGAGTCGATTTTCCTCCCTCTTCTATTTATTAGTTGGTTGATCTCATACCGGCTGATGTTGTTTGAACAGGGATACACGGGCGATAGCGCAGACATTATCATTTGGCTACCGGTATGTAGACTTTTTTTTTTGCTGCTTCCCTCGGCAGGTTTCATTCTGATTTGTGTAGTACGCGATGGGACCACACAAACGCACCATATGAGACTGGTATGAGGCATTCCTCCAATCACTGTTTTACGAGCTATACTTAACCGAATAACTCAAGTTACAGAGCGAAGCTGTTGGATGATTTAATGTGTACTGTGTTAGGTGTACCCTTTGAACGCTGTTTTTTTCTCTTGGATTTGTGGTCGACTCTGCTACAGTGCAAAGGTGGTTGTACTCAAATGCAATCAATGAGACTGCGGGTAAGTGCTTGAGTTCGAGATGGTATCAGCAGCGGGACCCTGTTTGCTCCTCAGCTATTTCGTTTCCGCGCCTGGAATCAAGTCAGTGGTCACACAGCACCGCCGGGCGTTTGAACTTTGGACGCGGATGAGTCTGCACCCGGGTCATCCTGCTGTCTAGTAGAACGGCGTCGACGAGGTTCGGATATGCGCAAGTCGCCTTTTCGGCGTGCGTGCAGAGACCTAATACCACCCGCTACGACGAACTCGCGGTGGAGATATAAATGAGGACCAGACGTCAAATGTTAGACTCAGTGCAAGCAGTGCGATGCACGAACTTGAAGTACCCTGCGTACCCTTGTCACTTTAGCTGTAAGCGGCTCAAAACCCAGATACTATAACCACAACTAGCGCATCTGCATGGGCAAGTATGCACACAAAATATAAGCATGTCATAACAGCACCTGGACCTCCCTCCACATCCGTGCACATTCGAACATCTCCACGACATCTCCACCCCGCAACTTGGACCACATCACATCCACATCCTTGACACACGGCAAATGTTTTCTGAAAAAATCGGCCACCAAACGCGGCTTGCTGATGGGGGAATCCGAGAGTTGGATCCTTTTGATGGCGGTGTTGCATATGTCCAGGCTCGCATCCATCGGCACGATCCTCGCATCGATCACCAAACAGAGCTCATAGAGTTCCGGGCAAGCCGCGATGAGCGCCAACAACCCACGCAAGGTGACGTACTTCGCCGACACCCATGGCCGCATCAGTCTGTAATGCAGATGTAGAACCTCCAGCGATGGCCAACTGCGAGCCAAGGTTGCCAGTTCGTCATCGTCGATGGAAATCTGGTTACGCATCATGATCATGAGTTTGCGAAGGCAGCAGAAGGACGCAAGGGGAGATAGTGTTTCGTAGGTGATGCAATAGCTCGTGGGGGCATCCTCCAAAACCTGGACTTCCACATCCGGCAAACGGTAATCAAAATAAATCTTGATCGACTGAACTGAATTTATACGTTGAGGTGTGGCTAGCGCAGTGAAGCAGGAGAGCATGGATTGATGGACAGGTGGAGCTTCCTCCGAATGGAGCCTGAACACAAGGGTACGAAATATCTGCTGATGCGGTCGTAGGAGGCTTGTAAGAGAATCAAGATTGCATATTTCCAATTTTATCGTCTTGACATTGGGAAACGGCGTGTCAGCAGATGTGATGTCGACTTGCTGCATTCCGAGGCGATCGAGCATTACACCAAGAACCTTGTAATCTGGAGATAGGATAACATGTTTTAGGGGAATGGGGTCCAACGGGGCGAAAAGATCGAGACTGCCAATCTTCCTGAGGCGAAGGACGGAGTCAGAAAGGACATGTGTAACAGGAAAGATCACATCAAGGTGATACACGCCGGGATCAAAATTCCATCTGAGGGCCTTGAGATTCGGGCAAAGGGCCGCATGGCGCTCAAAGAGTCGGCGTGGCGAATCCTCCCTCCCTAGTAAGGTGATGTCCAAAGAAACGAGTCCGGGAACAAGAAATCACTCGATGAGTGGGGTGAAACTAGGAGGATTGGGCTCCCAGATGAGCACCCTCAAGTTTGGCAAGAGCCAAAGGGGTTGCGAGCTAGTGCACTGCAAAAAACACAAAGAATCCATGGAATGCGGTGCTGCCGCTATGCAAAGTTCCCTGACACGGGCAGCGTATCGACTAATGATGGCCCATTCAGCAGGCGAGGGTGGCGTCTGTCAACATTAGGGAGGATGTTCAAACAAGACATGTTATGCATTTACCATTGCACTGTCTACATCCGCCACTTGCGCAAAACACCGGATGAGGGGTACGAGCGAACCCAGCACCCGCCAAAGGCGATCGAGGGAAGGTTCCGAGATTGCACGGCACGTCTGAGCAAGGGCAAAGAGCGCTCTCCGCGCCGCTCTGGAAGGTTCAAAAACGCGGATGTAACTGTCGGAATTTATTCCTATCTCCACTGCATTTGGCAAGTCAATGTAGTCCAAGATGTAGTGAAATAACTCTGGTAGCAGCAGTGGATTGCGGATTGCATGTCTTGCCATGGCAATTATGTGACGAGTGGCAAGTCGAAGTTTCGATGGTTACGGTGAAGAGCAGACCCTCCTGTCGCTTACCCACTGCATACAGCCGATCATACACCGAGCGGCTGTGAACAATTGAAACACCGTCAACATTGTTTCTCGACTCACCAGTACTTGTGGCTGACGATGTTTACAATGTTGACGGTATTTCAATTACATAAGTTCACAGCCAGTCGGAGGATTCCACCACTGGAAATCGCTGATCGCCTCGACCTTAGGCTCCAGCTTGACCAATCCGTCAAATGATGCAAGCCGTCGATAGCTTGCCTCATTTGATGGATTGGTAACCAGTCTAGCCCCAGCTGCGGTGCGAAGGAATTTGGACATTTCTCCGATCACTGTTTTACGAGCCATACTTGGCCGAACAATTCAGGTTCCACAGCGAAGGTGTTGGGTGTGATTACAACACTAGTAGCGCCAATGGGTGTTCAAGCTTCAAGTCTGATTCGATGTGTACCGTATTAGATGTACCCTTTGAACACTTTTTGTTTATTTTTGGATTTGTGGTCGACTCTGCTACAGTGCAAAGGTAGTCTGTACTCGAATGTAATCAATGAGACTGCGGGTAAGTACTCGAGTTCGAGCCGGTATAAGTAAGCGGGACCCTGTTTTCTCCTCGACTATCTCGTTTCCGTGCCCGAAATCAAGTCAGTGGTCACGCAGGGTCCGCCGGGCGTTCAGACGAGTCGCCCGCCGTGTTATAAACCGGACTGCAGAGACATAATGCCACCCGCTACGACGAGCTTGCAGTGGAAAGATAAACGAGGATCAGACGTCGAACGTTAGACTCAGTGCATGCAGTGCGATGCGCGAAGTACTCTGCGTACCCTTGTCACTTTAGCTGTAAGCGGCTCGAAACCCAGATATTATAACCACAACTAGCGCATCTCCATCTGTCGGCATACACGCAAAATATAAGTATATCACAACAGCTCCTCGACCTCCTTCCACATCCGTCGGCATTCCTCCATTTACACGACATCTCCCCCCACAACGGGTGCCACTTTGAATTCACAAATTTGACACACGGCAAATGATTGTGGAAAAAATCGGCTACCAACCGTGGCTCGCTGATGGGCGAATCGGGGATTTCGACGCGCTTGATGGCGGTGTTGCGTATGTCCGGGCTCGCATCCATTGGGACGATCCTTGCATAACAGAGTTGATAGAGTTCCGGGCAAGCCGCCATGAGCGACAGCAACCCGCGCAAGGTGACATACTTGGCCCACGCCCATGGCCGCCCTGCTCCGGATCTGAAACTCAGACGTAGAACCTCCAGCGATGGCCAACTGCGAGCCAAGGTTGCCAGTTCGTCATCGTCGACGGAAATCTGGTTTTCCAACATGATCACGAGTTTGCGAAGGCAGCGGAAGGACGCAAGGGGAGATAGTGTCTCGTAGGTGATGCAATAACTCATGGGGGCATCCTTCAAAACCTGGACTTCCGCATCCGCCAAACGGTAATCAAAATAAATCTTGATCGACTGAACTGAATTTATACGTTGAGGTGTGGCTAGCGCAGTGAAGCAGGAGAGAGTGGATTGGGATTGAACGACAGGTTGAGCTCCGTTATAGTTGAGCCGAAATATAAGGGTACGAAAGATCTGCTGGTGCGGTCGTAGGAGGCCGGTAAGAATATCAAGATCCCATATTTCCAATTGTATCGTCTCAACGTTGGGAAAAGGCGTGTCGGCCGGTGTGACGTCGGTTCGCATGCCGAACGGGGGGGGGATCGAGCATTATACCAAGAGACTTGTAATCTGGAGACAAAATAACATGTTTTAGAATAGTGGGGTGGAAGCGGACGAAAAGCTTGAGGTTTTCAACCTTCTTGAGGCGAAGAACGGAACCAGAAGGAGCATTATCCGAGACCGGCACATTGCCTAACACGGAGAGACCGGAGAGACCGAAATCCCATTCGAGGGCCTTGAGATTCGGGCAGAGGAGTGCATAGCGCTCAAAGAGTGGGCGTGCCGCCTCCCTTGTCAAGCTGATGTTCAAAGTGACGAGTTCGGGAACGAGCAATTTCTCGACGAGTACGCTGGTGAGATTCGAAGGATAACTAAGCCTTCCACCCCAGATGAGTATCCTCAAATTTGGCAAGAGGCGGAGGGGTTGCGAGCCAGTGTACTCCATAAACCACAAAGAAATGATGTCTTCCGGATCTTCCGTTATGTGAAGTTCCCTGACGCGGACAGCATACCGACGAATGATGACCCATTCAGCGGGCGAGGGTAGCGTCTGGCAACGTCAGGGAGAATGTTCGAACGATACATGTTATACACTTACCATTACACTGTCTGCATCTGCCACTTGCGCAAAACACCGGATGAGAGGTACGAGCGAGTCCAGTGCCCGCCAAAGGCGATCGAGGGAAGGTTCCGAGATTGCACGGCACGTCTGAGCGAGGGCAAAGAGCGCTTCTCGCGCTGCTCTAAAAGGTTTGTGAACGCGGATGCGGTGTTCTTTTCTTATCTCCACTGGATTTGGCAAGTCAATGTGGTCCAGGATGTGGTGGAATAACTCTGGTAGTAGCAGCGGATTGCGGATTGCATATCTTGCCATGACGATTCTTCGACCAAAGCTTCGATGGTTTATTGTAAGTAGCCGAGACCGCCAGCCGCTTCGACCGTTACGCCAAAAGGCAGTAATACTGAATGGTTTACATTCAGTACTCCGAGCGGTATATATGCTAGTTATGGGAATCTAGGTAAGCCACAGCAGGCTTACATTTATTTACAGTAAATGTTTAGAGCAGACCCCTCAAAAAAGCTTCAGGCCTGAAACTTAGGTTGAACTACTACGAACTTGCTTACCGCTAGTCTGGGACCCAGCCCGTCTATGAGGCTGCCGTCGATCCCAAAGAGGCAGACCGTCGATAGACGGTCTGGTAAATTTCGTTGGGGTCAAAGGGTTAGGCTTGCCTCATAGAACGGTCTGGTCGCCAGACTAGCTTACCGCCGCGCAGGTCACGAAATCAAACAGATGTGGTTGACATTAAGTATTCAGTTTTTCTAAAGGTACACCTCGTCAAACGTCTCAAAGAACCACAAAATAAAAGGAATCCGTGATGAGCCCTACTAGAATGATCACAAGGTATTACGCGTGGCCATGAACAAAGATGACGCCAAGGTTGTGCCAAGGGATCAGAAAAAGTTGGATGGAGGGGCAAGGATATGCAAGAAAGGAAAACCGTGAAGACATATGGACACACGTCAAGCCGAACAGGCCAGGTATCGCGAAAACTGGGTTGTGTCCACTGGGGAGCGTATCAACAGCACAAGGAACGACGACCGCAAAGGACAACGCGAGCGCGGGACAGAGATCAATGGCGACGAAACTGATGTACGCAAAGATCGATAGCAGCATGGAAAATGAACTTCAGACGGTAGCAATGTTGCGCTGCGAAGCCGAGGGGAGTGGCGATGAACCGGGTATGGCCGACAAAACGATAGAATGACAACACCGGGTGACATGAAGGTGGGCATAAGCCGATAAAACATGATGAGTGATGAATAAGGGAGGCATCGACGAGGAAAAATCTTGGTTGCAGAATAAAAAAAAATTGATGCGTGGTTGTGATGTTTGGATATAGGATGCGCGCGGATGAGTCGAATATAGGGTGTCCGTGATATGCGATGGAATAATTTTCTAGATTGTCGCGAGCAAGGGGGTGGGTTAAAGAAGATTATTGGGGCCCGCAGCTACGAATCCTCGACACCGTCAACATCGCCGTTCTCAGCCACTGCGTCCATGCGTTGAAGATCGGCCCGACAGAGAGCTTTCAGTTTCGGAAGATCGTCTTTCAAGGACACCTGCATGCTCTCCTCCCACCGCTCGAGTGCCCATTCACGTACCCAGATGCTTACCTGCACATGACATCAGTCAACAACTTGGTGGCGTCGAAGACACTTACTTTCAAAAAGCGTTTTCCAGCGTATTTCCTGTGAAACGACTCATGTCGTATGGGTTTTAGTATGTAGTTCAACATCAGATTCGCGGTAGGGAGCAAGGAGCTCTCGGCGTAAGAAGAGTAGTGTGCCAGGTTCGCAGTCTTCGTGAAAGGAATCAATGAACATTCAATAGGTATGAGGGCATGTACCCACCCATTTATGGTTACCGAGAATCAAGCGAGCTAGCCAGATCGAAGCGGCGGCCATCAAGGACGGAGGAGTAGCCAATAGCCGCCATTCGAGCGCCCCGACCTCCAAGAGGTACTTGCCGATGGTTCGAGCTTTAACGTCATAGTCGTCGGCCTTGCTGATGCGCCGGAGGAAGTGCATTGGATTTGGGAATGACATATTCCATTCAATCGTTTTCAACACGTAGCGCTCCGCGAGCAGGATCTCGGACTCGGTGTACGAGGAATCGGCACAGTGAAGGAAGTGGGATACGGAAGGCGCCACGATTTCTTCTACCTTGGAGGCGACAAAGAGGCACGTGATGCCGACTAATTGAAGCTTGGCAAGCGACACGACCCGAGCCGATAGGAAGCGGTCGATGATATTAACACATAGAAAAAAGGTTTCAGGGAGGAGACGAAAGCGTGCATGAACCTGGACGAGCCAGTCGAGCAGGATGCCTCGCATGGACCACGCAAGCTCCTTCTGACTCGACATGTAATCGGGATTGGGGAGCGTGGCGAGCTGTGGGAGGTGGATCAGATGGGTGTGAGCAACGTACGTGACGGGCAGTTACCTCGACGCGTTTCATGTAGTCAAAGATCTCAGTTACGTATTCGCTAACCATCAAGGGATCATCGCCATCCTCAGCATCAAGGTCGTCCCATTCGTCGCCATTCGGATCAGCCTCTGGCTCACTGTCAATACCCGCATCAAGTGAGGCGGCCACCTGGGCCTCGTGTTCGTCCTGCTCTCCAAACAACTTTGCCTCGTCAGGCACCTCGGATGACGTCCGCCGCTTCTTGAAGACACGGTTGTCGTCTTCTTCACGTGTGTCAGTTTTGACGTTCAAATGAGAAGCGGTCCGCTTTGATAGGTCTACTCGCTGTACCTCCTGCTTAATGACGTGGGACGCGGTCACGGTGGAAGGACGGTGGGCTCCCTTGGGCTTCGCTAGCGGCGCAGAGGGCACGACGTCGACGGCCATGGCATCATCGGTGTGTACAGGTGCTGGGGCTGGAACCTCTTTTACATCCGCTAGTGGACGCACTTGAACGGTGGCCCTGGAAGCACGACGGGTTGCGGCGACGGTGGACAACGGCTGCCGGCTGCCAGTGGACGGAGGTGGTTTTGACTTGATAACGACACCGTCGAACTTCGCCTTGGCAGAAGGGAGATCGTTGCCTTTAGCCTTGACTTCCTTGGGCGCAAGGGCGGACTTGGACTTGTTGGCGTTCTTTGGGACCTGAGCGAGTGCGTCACGCTTGCGCTTGCCTTGGGCTGCCGGGTCCACGTCATTCTCGTTGGCCTTTGCCCTAGAGGCAGCGGTGGGTGCGGTAGCGCGGGAGATAGCGGTGGATTGGGCCGTGGCCATGGGTGGACCTTTGGATGGGGGTTTTGAGCGGGTGATTGGACGAGATGTAGCGTTCTCGTTGCGTGTCGAGACCGCAGCGCGTGTTACACGGCGTGTCTAGAGGACGATCAGAAAGATATCTGGACGAAGGACGAGGACTTACGGGTATCATCGTGTCGGAGGTGAAGAGGTGAGCTGGGTGGACTCGCCTGCCGTTTTCAACTAGCTACACAAAACAAGACCAAATAAGCGCGCTCGCGTCTGGTCACGTGAGTGCACGCAAAGGAAGAGCAACACCCCCCCACGGAGGGGTCGAGTCTTCGTGTATCTTGTTTTTTGACCAGCATGGGACCTCCTCGCCGATCCCGCTCAAACTCGTCGCTCGCCCTTCGAAATGCGCCATCCCAACGCCCGTCTCCTCCCCCCTCCGCCCTCGGAATGTCCCCAGCCTCGAGATACGGCTCCAACATGAATGTCATCCGCAGAAGAGATTCATCGATTGTATCCATATTTGACCAATTCAGCCACGTCTGTGTGTATCATCATAACGGCGACAAGTGGGAGAAACAGGGCTACGAAGGAAGCATGTTTCTCTACGAACGGTACATTCTCCTTTGTCCCTCTCTCTCTCCTCTTCACACCCCCGCCAGCGACTCGTATCCACCATATGGACTCTATATTATGAACCGTGTCGGAATGGAAGACTACATCCAACGACTATATCCAGAAGACAGCGTCGGCGTACACGGCAACTATCTCATGATGCGCCACTACCCCGATTTTACTGCCCACCGACTAGCAGACGCCCGCTCAAAGCTCTCCTTATCTATCCGAGACGGTCCCGCCACCAAATTTGCAGCCGAATTCGCTATCGCTGACCCCGAAAATCTCCACGACGCCGACAAGGGACGCTCCCAAACAGTCGGCTTGTGGTGCTTTGCCACAGACGCAAGGGAGCCAATGACCGATGTCGTGTTGCGGTGCGTGCCCTTGTAATACTTCGGAATTCGTTTTGACCCTCGATATTGGTAGCTTACATGATTACATCAAGAACAACCTCCCATATCCTGACGAGTTCAGGTATGGTCCGGACCGACCCCCCCCTCCAAGCTTTCGATCGTCGTCTAGAGCTAGCGGTAAGCTCCTCTTCAAAGACAACTCTCTGTCGCTCAACTCGGCGTAGAACGTGGACATCATGCACGCTCTGCATCCAGTGCATCAAATACCAGCAGCATACATAGTATCTCAGAGTCAGGGGAGGAGGACGATCGTCCAGCCCCGTCTACCTCTGCTCTACTCAATGGTCCATCAGGACTCGACAGACTTCTCGCCAAACTCGCAACCCCATCCCATGCACAGCCCTCAGGCGGTATTGGTGGATCAGACACAACAGCTGCCAGCCTACTGGCCAATATTTCGGGTCCTCCTCGGACCATGTCCGTGCCTCCACCATCGTCTTCGGCTGTATCCGCACCTACACGCGGCCTTGCCCTTCTAGACACCATCTTTGCGTCTGCCACTCCACCCCCACCACGTGCCGCATCCCGCGCTGGCATTTCAACTATCCCTCAACGCACTGCTTCTCAATCAACATCCCACAACAATCGCATTCCATCTCACTCCACCCCCCCTCAGCCTTTCCCTCCCACTGCCTTGTCACAGGATCTCCACATCCTCTCCCCAAAGCCGACTTCCACTGCCCTCCCACAAGTTCTCAACCAAGAGGTCATATCTACCCTTTTGGGCCTCCCACCATCGCGCGCTTCATCCGTGCGGTACGAAGGTGATAACGAGGCCAGCGACGACGGCGCTTCGGAGCCTGGATCTCTCACAGCGTCTATTCCGCAGCTTTCTCTACCTACGACACGTATAGGCGACAACGAATGTGGGAAGCCTGGAGCGCGTATCCTCGGAGACGTCACCCCTCGCCCGGCGTTACGCGGCTTCGGTTCCAACATCAGCCAAGTCAGCGACCTGCTGACCGCTGCACGCATCGAGCAGCAGAACACGCACGCCGATACCACTTCCTTGGATTCCACCAAGCCAACGACCGCTGTTCACGCAGACTCGGAATCCACACCCACGATCTTCGCCCAACCCCGCGTCAATCCCACTTCCGCATCATCCACTTCCAAGAACCCTCCCAAGCCCCGACCACTCGTGCCATTCGAAACCGACTCAGAGCTCTGGCCATACCCACGCCCTCCTCTCATCGAAACTGACTCGGATGTCATCGAGCTCGACTTTGCCGATACGAGCGCCCTGAGTGATCCGGACGCATTCGAGAAACACACAGCCAAAGGAAAGAAATCAAGGCGCTCGAAAAAGGATCAGCAAAAGGAACGAGAAGAGATCGAGAAGAGCTGGGATGTCCCTGCCTCCATTCGCGTGGCCTCTCCCGTTCACTGTCCCCCGGCAGGCACGCCCAACATGCCCAACGGGAAAGCGAAACGTGCTGCGCAGCCCGAGTGCGCCAACAACACCGTCCCAAAGCCAACCCATACGAGTGCCCCTGCTGACACACCAAAGATCAACATCAATGGTGCACAGTCGGCGCTCTTGTCCTCGCTTGCGTCGCAGGACAATGCCGATCGCCTGAGAAATCAATCGAGGAAGGACTTTGTCACGGAGGTCTTGTCCTTGATATACGTGCGTTACCTATCCCTTTCTCCTCCCCCTCTTGCGTTCCCATTTCCACGTGCTACGTTTGCTCAACGCATTTTTGTGACGACAGACGAACAAGCAATTCGTCGACGACCTTTATCGACAGTATATGACTCAGGCTGGTTGACAACTCTGCGTAGCTTGGGCTTCGCATGTGTCATGTGTCGTGTGAGTGCATCCGTGTCCGATGATGATGGGGAGCGTTCGAGCTTTGTTCGTTCGACCCCCCCCCCAGCTCGTATCCTTGACGGTGTTGTTTTCTGGTGGCAGATCGATCGTGCGTGTTTGGAATAGTAGCTACTGCTAGCCGTCGTTCTGCTGCGAATACACCGTGTGCGCACATGGGTCCCGAGAAATTTGAAAACAATTGGGGGTACGTGGATTTGGATTCATCATAATGTCCGATCGCGGTCCTTTTTCCCTTTCTCTCCTACACCTCCCTTCAAGAAAGCAGAATTTATATATGAAAGACTTACCTCGGAAGTTGGTCAACAACTTACGTCTCATGAGTCCTCAGCGCGGGGATTTTTTTTTCCTCCTGACGACAAGCCATCTGTTCAACCGCATGACCCCGTTCATTTCGAGTCGTGCCCGTATTCTAAAACGCGGTAACAGAGACAACAGCGTATGAACGGCCTTGAGTCCGACCTCACTGACAGCGCTTAACTCCCAGTTACTCCTGCCAGCGCAACGTTTCACTGACAGGATTCTTTTATCTAATCGCTACCTTTCTAGTATCAAGCAATCACAGGGCCCTCTTCGTCCCACCACCCCCCTACAACTGTGCAAAGGCCTGGTTGCGGGTTACGTTTCTCCCATCCCCAACACCTAGTACGAGTGAGTTTAACGAGTCACGGGGGGAACTTTGGACGGAAAGTCAAAACCACTAAGAGGGTACGTAAACTATGACTCGAAAGATATTCCTTCGACCAAATCCCTCGTCAACTTGAAGTATAAAGGGGCCGGGAGGGACCACCGAAAGCTGCATCA
>JBBPRX010000607.1:0-13356 GCA_038093195.1 Boletus fagicola | reverse complement strand
TAAAGATGACTAACGTGAGAATAGAAGATTGATGATGGGAAATAAAGAAGCAGCATGTGAGAGAAGAGCGGAAATTAAATACACGTGCTGATGATGTCATGGATCTTAGATCTAATCACGTGTGTGTTCCCATGGTCACGTGCATGCATTGAGAAATGAATGGTAAAATGTGGTACAAGGTAAGTGTATTAAAAAGTTTGAACATATTGTGTATCATAACAATAACTTGTTCAGGGGGATGATTGTTGTCTGGTTGCCAGAAGAGTTTGAAAGGAGCTGTGTGGAAGGTGCTTGCAGCGACTTCTTGATAAGCAGCTTTGAGGACTTCTGAAAACCTGTGATGGTATAGACCATGTACTGAGAACTTTGGTGCAACTGACTCTGGCATCTTAACCTTCTTGCATGTGAGACTGATCTAGACCATGGCTTCTTGCCACCCATCTGCAGCCAAAAAAATGGGTGTAGTAGACTCCAAGTCATTTTGAGATCTGTCAAGATGCTTTGCCTCCCACAATGCACTGAAAGTTTGAGGATGTTCTTGGTTGAAGTCATCCTTGCAGATGACTTCATTTATGAGCTGATCGAGATCACCAAGAGATTTTGTCTGAGATGAATTGTAAAACCAACTCATGAGCTGAAATGTTGTTGCGTCAAGGAATGGGGAGGAGTAATGTTGGTAAATGGCAGAAATTGATGATTCTAGGACATGGTACCATGATCACCCTGGATCAGCAGAGGAATTGGTCTGGCCGAATGTCAAGGCATCACAAAACTGATCAAAGTAGGTATTATTCTCAGGATTGTAGGATGGGAAAGAGGGATAATATTGGTGAAAGAGATTGTATACATCGTGATGTGGGCTAACCCACACATCTGAGTTGGATGGATAGAATTCCGAATATTGGCTTGAATCCACTTGAGATTGCATTCCATCCCCAACATTCTTCTCATTGGATGGATTTTTGGACATGGGGTTGGATTTGGAGGCAAGATAGGAGTCAACTTGGTCATGCCTGACAGGCATCAAGGGCTATGGCATCAGATCCTGATAGCACTTTGGAAGACAAATGGGTTGATTAGGACAGCCTGATGGCTGAAACACTGGTTCTTCAATCTCCATATACTGTAGGCAGAATCATTCTAATACCAATCAAGTTAATTGAACAGCAGCTGGAATCATAATGAAAGGGTTTACCTCATCAATGGGAGGGTTAGACCCATTGCTAGGGGTGTCGCTATTGTGTTGAGATTCATCTGGAACTGGAGGGGAGGCCCAGGCTAAGTTATGAAGATGATGTTCTGCAGCTTGAACTGTGGCCACCTCTTGTACTTGTTCTCAGTGCTTCTCAAGTGCATCAGCAATGACTGTAGCATGGGCCTTGCACCATCTGTTGATGTGAACCAAGAGGCCATGTGGTTGGACCTCAACTTGACAGTGGGAACACTGGATCATAGTTGCAGCGCTGATGATAAGTTCATCGATGGTGATATGGCTGTAGTAGGTTGTTTGTCTTTGTTGATAAATAATTATTGCCGATGGCCATTTTCTTATCTAATCTGTTGACAAGCTTGCAGCGCACATCCCAATCTTTCCTCTCCCCCCAATCTTCCCTCTCCCCACCATGTCGTTGGAATCATCCAAGTCTTCTGAGCCCAACAATGTCCAACCAGATATCAAGAAGAACAAGATGGATGAGTTATTGAATGTCCTTGCAAGCACAGGAAATCAGAAGAAGTCTAAAAGGTACATATTTGGTTTATAAATACTGTTTTATTTTATTTACTACATAAATCCATCCCTTTAGGGCTTCCGATGGCAACAGAGGTGATACTATGGAAATATACTGAAACACAGGGAAAAAAAGCAGTTTCTTTGCTTGATCCTTTCACAATCCCAGTAAAAGTGTTTCTTACTGGCATTCAGCACAACATGGGGGGGGCAAGGTTGATGATACTGTACCTTGTATGGATTTCAATGATTTCATTGGCAAAACACTCATACAATCTTCATTAGGGATTCAAAGGTCGTCCAGCAACACCTCTACTTTTATATGGGTGTCCTCAAGTTTGTTCCAAGTTTGAAAAATTTGCTGGATGGCATGTCGCCCCTAGAACTCTCAAAAATAATTCAAGTGGTATGTATATGCACATATATGCATGGATTATTGATGATACAATGACAACTGCCAACAGATCACAAAAGAAATGAGTGATGGACGATCAACTGACCTCACTGCAGTCAAGCACAACAGCATGAAGTATGTGCCAGAGAACATGAACAATAAATCCGATGCATTGGACCCACCCATTCTGGAGGTTGAAGACAAGTTGATGCATGGAATCTTCCATCCGCAATTGGCATGGTTACTATGTCCTCAAAAGGACCTAGAAGAGTATGACAAGGATCCAGAATGGTATGTCAAGTCAGTGGTTATTGGATTCTTGTAATTGACAACATGTCAGTGGTATGCAAGCATTGCAAGCTGGTGATTTCCCTATGAAATCATCAAGATGGCCAGTGGTCTTCTATGAGAATGATGTTCATGACCCAAAAGACAAGACAATTGGCTTGTTTCAAAACCACATGGTTGTACGGGTAAGTCAAACACCAACTCCTTTTGTCAGGCTGTGACTTATACGACCTATATAGTTCTATAAGCATTTATTTCTAGGTCCAGCAGCAGTTACAAATGATTCCTCTACTCATCGAGCAGCAAAACCATCAAAGAACTGAGCATGGGATCTGGATTCAGTTGATAGTCTTATTATCGCATATGTCCACATCATTGTATATTTGCTTATGTGATTCTCACATGCTCAATGCTGATGACCTTTGTAGATGTACATTACAATTAGTCATGCTCAGCATTGGACCCAGACGATTGGTGACATGGATCTACAAAATCTTTACTGGCAAATCATCAAGATGCTTGAGGACAGCTCAAATCCATGGGTGTTAGAGATCCTGAAATGGTGAAATAAGTATGTGTGACTAATATGTCTTATGCCAACTCAACCACTACAATTCTGGCAATCCATCCTCAACAAGCAAGAATGGGAGCGATGATGAAGCAAGTAGTGAAGATGATATGGGACAAGTTCATGCTCAAAGGGCAGTAGTGGTGACTTCAACAACAACAAAGAACAAGACTCCAGCCAATGCTATTGATCACTCCAACCCAGAGGCCCCTCTATGTATCTCGACTGAACGCGAAGCAGCCCGTAAGAAGGTCTCAGCATGCACCAACTGGGACAAAGATCTTCCCACCACCCTATCTACTAGGAATGGACTGGAGGCTCCTCCATATACCTCTAGGTGAACCAAACACGAAGCAGCCCACAAGGTCTCAGCACATGCCAACTGGGACGAAGATCTTCCCACCACCCTATCTACTAGGAATAGACTGGAGGCTCCTCTGTATACCTCTAGGTGAACCAAACATGAGGTGGCCTGCAAGAAGGTCTCAGTGTGCATTGACTTGGATGAAGATCTCCCCAAGATTCTACATATCTACTACTAGGAATGGACAGGAGGCTCCTCTGCATACCTCTAGGTGAACTGAACATGAAGTGGCCCGCAAGGTCTCAGCATGTGCTGACTGGGATGAAGATCTTCCCGCCACCCTATCTACTAGGAATGGACTGGAGGCTCCTCCATATACCTCTAGGTGAACTGAATGTGAAGTGGCTTGCAAGAAGGTCTTAGTGCACATTGACTCAGATGAAGATCTTCCTGCTACCCTATCTACTAGGAATGGACTGGAGGCTCCTCCACATACCTCTAGGTGAACTGAACACAAAGTGGCCTGGAAGAAGGTCTTAGCATGCATTGACTCAGATGAAGATCTTTCCAAGGCTATGTCTAGGAACAGACTCTCTGACTATGCACTTCCAGCAAGACTGAAATGACCTGAATACAGAATAGCCCATGAGAAATCCTCTAGTATGCATGGTCAATTTGACAAGGATGGGCATGACTACAGTAATCATGATGATGATGGAAACACTGATTTGGCTGCTGACTCGCCGCTCTCCTGGCTCCCTAATGATGTTCATGATGAAGCAACAGTTGATGTGCAGGGTCCAAGTCATCATGTACCCACCAAGCATATCAAATTGATCCTTTCAGCTGCCACAGAGGACAATGACAATACTTCTCTGCCACCTCAGAAGAAGGCAAAGAAAGCATCCACAAAGCCTCCATGTCAGACAGCGCCACCAAGATGGAATGCAGCACATGCAAAGCACACCAATGGCTTCCAAAATCCTAGTAAGTCTATTTCTCTTACACTAGTAATTTGCCAAGCTGAACATTGAGTTTGACTCCATTTGAGCAATTCCTTCTAGACAGTGCATCACATCTGAGTCATTCAACTGCCTCAACATATGTTCTCAAAGATTGCTCTCAAAGATCACTTCCACCTTTCTTGTACTCCGTGCTCTCAAACTGCCATATCACATTGGATTGCTCTTGAACATTTTCTTCTTTCCTGTGCTCCATGCTCACTGCTGCATCACATTATACTATTGACATCATCATTTTCCATTTTCTAGTACTATTCCATGCTCTCCAACTACCATATCATATTGCTCAACTCGGACTGCTTACATTATAATGTATAGTAATTGTGTTCATTTTTTTTTGGAGTAGTATGTATTACTAGCGTCACAGTGACCATGGATAATCTTACTAGGCCTTGCAAGGGCCTTTGTACTCTATCCATCTTGTGTAGCCTGGCAAGCCTGAGCAAGCCTTGCAGCGCTAAATGAGATCACCTCAATGAGCCTGCCTTGCATGGCCCTGCAAGCTCAGAGTGCTTCTCTGCAAGGCCTAGCGTGGGCTGTATGCCTTGCATGGCCTGGTGACACCTTGTAAGGTCTCGCCAGGCCATGCGAGGTTTGGACACTTTTGCTGATGAAGGTGTTGCACCGAATCCTGCAACTCAACTGCCTGTATTGCGGCTGCATACAGACTATCTGTTGACGACCTCAAATCAAATAATGACTTGGGTCACCTCACACAAGAAACTTGCTTTAGAGTAAAGAAGAGTTGAGGGAAACCCAACAAGAACTTGACTGAAGTTCTTGGGGCATTAACATTCAACTATATATATGGTTACAGTTGTTTGTACATATTGTGATACTGGTCCATGCATATCTATGATGTCATGACTTGTGTATGATAAGGGAATGTTCTAGAAGGTACAGTAATTAAATAAGTGACACTAGAACATTCTATGTAGGTCACGGAGATTAAAAACACGTGTTTAGGTTCTAGACCTGTTATGTAATGTCATGTGATATGGAAGTGAAATCTGAAAGAGAAGTCATGTGACTTTAGATAAGATAAGATCAAAAAGATAGGGGTTAAATTGTGATTGTAACACTATCACTCTCAGAATTTGTCTGGCTTTCTGTTTTTGGTTTGTTTTGCCCTGCTTTGACTCCGAACAACCAGCCTGAAACCACATGTCCTCGAACGCCAGATCCCAAATAGTATCACTTTCAACAATTTTCTGAACATGTTCCAGAGACAATATTTGGAAGCTAGCATGTCCAGCCTGCTGTTTTTCCTCATGCCTCCTTGGGCCTTGATATCTTGATGATGGATGCCAGTCAAGAGCTTCAGGACCAGGAGGCAGGAATTTTGGTCAGTATAAAGGCAAATCTTTGACACAGGTACATGTCCCATTATTATGATATCAAATGATCCCACTGGGTGTGCTGTTGGTCATAATGGCCAGTTACTGGATGTGAGCGAGATCCAGTGGTATCATGATGTTGATGATCATGCTTCTCTTGCTCCTCCTGGCGTCTCTGAGTCTAATACTGCTGCTGGCAGCTCTCTCAAAATTTGTATCCCCTGACCAGCAGCTAAGGTTGCTGGTCAGCACTGCTCTAAGTGAGTTCCTCAGGCCTCGTGTTGCTTAACTGATCCTGCCAATGCTGTTCATGCTGGCAAGTGCAAGGCATCCTCAGCTGGGCTCAGTAGCCAATATGAATCAGTGCCATGGGACCAGTCTCATGGAAATGGCAGCAGCGATGCTATGGACATCCCTATGGAAACTGACACTGATCCATCTGATGGTCTTGGAGTTGCCGACATGACAGACACAAGCGAGAGCAATCAGATGTCAGCTGTGGTGCTGGATGATGTCAATTGTGCAGTAAGTCCTGACCACTATCAGTCTCTGGCAGTTTCTAATATCCAATAGGCTATGGTCTGACCCAAAAGTGACCGTATGGCAGACATTTGAACCATTTCACTTCGGATGAGGTTACTAATCCTGTGATGAAGAATAAAGAAAAGGGACATTAGTGTAGTGTATGCAAGTACGTTGCCATGTTAAACTAATCTTTTTTGAGGTTTCAACAGCTAAACACTCATTCCTCACAGGGAGTGTTACAAGCTTATGACTCCATGTTGCACAGTTTGTCAAACCTACTGTTTGATCATGAATGATATCCACTGATGTGTTACATGGATTAGGTGCAAAGATCATGTTATCATCTACAAGACTTGCTGTGAAAAGGCAGGGGTGCCCATTCACCCTCGTGCATTACCCAAGGATGACAAAGTGTATGTGATCTTTGGCCTCATCAGAACCATGTTCTAATCCAATTCTAGGAATGGTCAAATCAAGCTTGATGCACATGTTGTATCAAACAACCACGGATTCTGGCATTCACAACAGCTGGACTTCTCAACTATGTCATTGAGCTCATTGTTTTGGAGGATGATGTGAGTTTTTATTTGGTAATATATGGTTCATCAATACTATTAGTGACATGACTAGGCCTTTCTTCTTGTCAACAAAGGACCTTTTCACTGCTTGTTGCAGTAAATGTGACCTGGCTTGTCTGATAAGGACATCCCACATCACAAGAAGGTCTGGAATGAGATTGTTCAAAGGGCCAAGCTTGTTGAGTGTTGAATAAAAGAGTGGCTTCAGGTAAGCAAAGTACCATCTATTGCATACTTTTTGAACACTCACTCTGTGCAGAGAATTGAGGGTCATGTTTCATTCACATTCGATACATGGACCAGTGAGGCACAAGACCCATATCTGTCAGTCACAGGACACTATATAGTTACATTGGACTCACAGAAGTGGGAATTTTGTACAGAGTAACTTGCATTCACACCAATTGAAGGTAGTTACTCTGGTGCTAACATTGCCGAGATCATCACATGTGTCATAGACTTACTTTACTTCATATGAGTCTAGATCATGATGTCATACCCTTGACCCTTACGGTCTAGACACTATGTCATACCCTTTATCCACGGTATAGGGTATTACTATACATAGTACATCATATGTACAATAGTTTATTGTCCAATAGCCCTTCAGGGTACAAGGGCATTATCTAGTTAGTGTTAGACACAGCTTGGTCTGTGCACCTTTCTGTATTGTATATAAAGAGTCATTCCTGCATCCAATATGATAAGGCTCTTCACAAGATCCCTCACAGTTCTATCAGTGCTCTCTTAAGGTCACTATCCTCAGTTACCTCCTCGGATCTACTAGAACACCTACTTGCTCTGTCAAGCATCTCTCGCTCGGTTCCACGACTCTCGACTACCATATGGTGTAAGCATCTCCTACATTGTTCCTTCCTTGCTGTCACCTCTGCCTGGAGTACCTTTGTACTTCGATACCAACTCGGTGAGTGATTGTGGCATGGACATCTGAATGTCTGAACTAATTCATGAGTCTCGACTAGGTGAACCAGCAAGCAGATGCATGGAGCAACTTACCGGAGTCCAGAAAGAGCCCCTGTCCACGGTGCCAGCTCGAGTGGGGGTTGCAGGTCGGCAAATATGTGAGTTTCATCTGGGAAAAGATGCAGCCACAGAAGAAGGGGAATGCTCCTGCCAAACTGAGCATTGATGTGCCCCTGCTTGTTGTGAGTCAAAACCTGAATGGACAATGCTAGGGTTAAGACGAAGAACTGATCCGGAGGAGAAACAATGATGAGCGTAAAGATGATGTTTTAATGTGAACTCACAAGGGTTAATCCTAAAGAGGATATCTTGTAGTCTACAGTACCTTCTTCTAGACTCACTGTGCTTGGAAGCACCGAGATCTTGAATACTAACTGGTTGACTCTCGAAGGTGAGTACCCAAGAGCTAGACAACTATCTTAGAACTGGGATTCCAAGAGTTGTCTAGGGATGTATTAAATAGTGGCCTTAAGGGCGCACGGACCAAGGAATGTGTAGGTACAATAACTAACTAAGGAAAGTGGAGTATGACGTATGATGGGAATGGTTAGTAAGGTAGGGGTAAGTCGTGAGAAGGAAAGAGTATAAGGGGAAAGGGATACATCATGGGAATACGATTAGAAGCTGCATCGTGAGAGGTAAGACGGCTATTGGTGGATAAGGTGAGAGTGAGAGTGGAGATGAAAGATAGGATGACAGCCAATAGGGAAGGAGCTAAAGAAAGGATCATCAGGTGACTGGTCAGATGACTGTGTGAATGATCACGTGATGAGGAATGGTGAAGATTGGAAGGGATATCACGTGATTGTGAGAATAGTCACGTGACTTCTACCATAAAAAGGAATGAAATGGGGTAAGAAGTAAAGTGTTAAAAAGGAATGAAATGTGATATGAACGGATTCATAACACTGCTGGGCCCGTGATTCATCCTGCCCTCGTATCTACACCTTTGCAAGCAAACACGAACATTTGTGTTGACCCTGAGGTACAATACCTGAAACCAGTCAATATTGTCCATCCATTCTACTACCCAACACTTGCCTGTTGTCCCCAATGCGAATCCACCAATATTACTTGGGAAGGGTGGACCGGTACCGGAGCTCATGAGCTGCACGGTATTGTTGATGACGAAGTTGTGTTAGGCCTGCAGTTGCGATGCAACACCTGTCAGTCGAAGAGGTTTGGGGGGATTCAAGCAATCCGTCGAAGATATTGGCCAAGCAGGTGGAAGGGCCAACAATCGGCTCAGACACACCTTCAAGTGAGTCATCAAGTTATTGCTGTGCAACAACCAGCAGCACCTATTGGAAATCATGGGAACATTGGAACATTCCGTGTGAGTTGTGATGTACATGACTCACCGCATTGTACTAACTCCAAGTCCTCAGGAGGAATTCCGATTTTCCTCCACCACTGTGGGTTGATGCAGGATCTCTTCAACCTCATCATTGAACTTTGGCCTTCCTCTACATCCAGTGGACTGGCAGAGCAGATCAGACATGAGTTTGTTCTCGAGTGGTAGTATGGTACTAACCTGATTCTTCTCCAGAGCTCCACTTGCTCAAATACCATTGGCACACCTTCAAATACTTCAGTAGACTTGAGGAAACATTGACAGAACCAAGAACAGTTGCCTCCTTCTTTGGTGCTGGCCCAAAAGCTCTTCAAGCCTTTTCAGGGTTCACCAATCTGCTGTGCTACAACACTCAGTGCATATCAGCAGACATCATCACTGAGGTCTACATCGAATTCATTGCGCGTGCATGGGAGCATGAGTCCAAGTCTTACATGCAAATGTTGACAGGTGAGACCACTTTAGTTACTGTATATATGATGCTATGAATGACTCACCATGATCATAGCGGTTTGCAGTTCATTTGAGAGCACCTTCAAGATCTCCAACAAGGTGACCATTAGTGACAAGGATGGTGAGCGATTGAAGTACCTGAAAATAGGAATCCTGAGTGTCCTCAACAAGAAGAACAACATTATCGCCTGGGTGAGTAGAGCAATATTCCACAATCGATATGGCTGATTATTTGATAGTGCTTCTGTCAGTTGAAGGCCAATGCCAAGATCCAGGAGCTCCTTATGGGAATAGGGTGTCACACTCAACTCCTTGGTCAACCACTACCAGAGATGTTCGTCAGCAACAATTGCTGCTTGGTAAGGAGTGCAATCACTACCGTCTTTCCTGACAGTGATTCCATTCAAGATGTTTGGCACTTCATCGCATGGTACATTGTCATCATTCTCACTTCAAAAATCACATTTGACATGCAGTAACTAGGTACATGGCGACTATCCTGAATGGGAGCAAGAATCCTCATTGTGCTGCAGTCATGTTGGATGTTACAAATGCCATACTCAAAAAGCATGCCAGCAAGGGGAAGCAAGGGGCCGAGTACTGGGACTGGGAAGAACAAGAACAGTGGCTAGTGCATGTTACAATTGGGCACACTTTTTCCTTAAAGTGACTCCCTCTCGCTTCCTTCTCAACATTCCCGAGTCTCGATCCTCTAGGAAACCCCTCACCCTGACGCTACCTCGGAAGACCTGCTCCCCTACCCCCACCATCCTGAAGGATATTCCCTCTTAGCTCTCATCCGACCTCACCCAAGTGCTGTCCCTCCACAGCCTCATTGATCCTATTCTTCCCAAGGTATCACCATGATGATCATATCCTTCCCAAAAGCTATCCCACTGCCTTCTTGATCCTGGTTCACCCGAGAGCTGGTTCTCACAGCCTCCCCTCCGGTTTCACCCTTCCTTCCCACCCAGCCCTAGACATACAATCTTGTGCTCCTACACGACGCAACGCGTCTCCTCTGCCTCATTCCTTGACATGCAGCCTCGTGCTCCTATCCAACATGACACATCTCCACTGCCTCATCCCTTGACACACACCTCGTGACCTTTCACTATGCGATGTGTCTCCCTGACACATACCTTGTGACTTCTCACGATGCGATGCGTCTTTCCTTCCCGGGCATTCTCCCCTGCCCTAAAGACTCTTACCTTATCCAGGCAACCTGCCCTAAACCACTCTTGTTTAGTATATAAGTTAGAACTCAGCTGTAATGCTTCTCTAACTTGAACCTACTCATTCCTGCGTACTCTTGACTGCACAAGCCCTCATGCTAGTCTAAGAATCCACTAAGGATAGTAAGTCAGCCTTCTGCCTTCAAGGCTCAAGCTCCCTGGGACCTCTCTTTGCTTGTATTCTCGTCACCCTCCTCATTGGGATTAACCTTGTCCCCAACTCAAGACCTACTCACTCAGCTCCCCTCACTCGTCCTTTAGCGCTCAATCTTGAGCTAGGTTTAGGACCATCTCTGACCGTCTAGCTCCTTCACTAGGAGGACTGTCACCACTACCTTCAGGCCCTTCTGCCTGTCGTGTTCTCATAGAGTCAGCACCTCTTACCTCACCTATCGTCTGGTCAACCGTTGACCATCCCCGCCTTCGTTGACACCCCTTGGACTTATCAACCCCAAGGAAGGACCTCCCGGTCACCCTGCAGCAGTTGTAGTCCAACCCGGACTACTCCCACTGTCCACCCCTGAGGACAACCCATCTTCCTTTTGCCTTCACAGATACCAACTAGCCTTACGAGTCAGGCTACTACCTGGTTTGTGACCTACAGTCGAGTCTACACACTCGAGTCACTTGTCAAGGTTCTACCACCAGTAGCAACCTTAACAGTGCATGCATATGACAAGTGGGCAGCACAGGGAACTATCTGGTCCATTGCATCTGAAAAGGTGAGTCAGCTTTAATCACAACATCAGCAGCTACTGAAAATGTTCATTAGGTTCATCAGGAACAGCTGAAGCATGTCTGCAAAGGGTGCCTACAGCGCCGCTGACAGGATGTCCTGTCTGATGAAAGTTGCATCGAAGGATGTCACAAGGCAGGGAATACCCTCCAAAGAGTGCAGCCAAGCAGAATCGTGATGCTTGCAGCTCTCAGTCACGATTTCGTCCATCGCAGGAACATTCGAGTTGCATCCAACCATCCCAAGAAGACTCCATTCATCACTCTTACAGCTGGCTTGCATCACATCAACTTGACTGACACCATCGCAAAGCTCTATAATCAGCTCCGTGCAGCCGACACACAGTGCACCCTCCTCACCCTCCCCGAGCTTCAGCTTGCTGACTCCAGTGTGACCTTCGGTTTAGTACCTTCGGAATACATCTCAACGTTCAGCAGCCTGGTAAAGGAAGAAGTCAACGAGTTCCAGGTCAACACCACCTTTTCTCAAGTCTATTCTCATGGCAATAATACCAGTAATGATACTGTCACTAAGTATGCACTTCTCTCCAGCCATGACTTTATTTTCCATGAACTAAATATCGACCCTAAGCTACTTGAACTTCCGCAGGTCTCTGCACCATCTGCGCCACCCAGCAACTTGAACTCAAGTCCTTCATGCCCCTTGAATGCAGTTCCAACTTCTACCAAGCGAAAGGTGGAAAGACACAAGGTTCAGGCATGGATGGGGATTGAGTGATCGAGACTGAACATCGCGTTGGAATGCTCGAACAGTACATATTTCAGGCACTCAAATTGCTCCTGCCCTCCAAAGTTGAGGAAAGTTGAGGCCCTAGGCCCCACACTAGCATCGTCCGTTCCTTTCACACCTAGTCAACCTCTCCTCTCACTGTTGCCCATCAGTACATTCACTGCAGAGTCGCCCACAGCTTTGTCCATAGTGTTATGATATACAATATTTTCAAACTTTTTAATACGCTTACCTTGGGCAACATCTTACCTTTCATTTCTTGATGCATGCACGTGACGGTGGGAACACACATGTGATCAGATCTATGATCCATGACATCATCAACACGTGTACTTAATTTCTGCTCTTCTCTCACATGTTGCTTCTTTACAGTATTTCTCACCTTAGTCATCTTTATTACCAACTTCTCCCACGAGAAGCCTGGTCTGTGCGAATACATGTATGTACAGTATATAAAGTAGGCACCTGAAGACTGGAACCCCAGTCTAATCCACTTGTTCCTTACCGGAATTAAGGTGTGACTTTCCTCCTCTATATCTCCTTCATTGGTCCTCCTTGAGTTTTCCCTTCATCAGACTTAGTGTGGTCTGGAAATAGTTCGGCCAGTGTTGTCTTCAGATTTGATTCCACAACACTTGGATTAGACTATATACACTGCCCGGGCTCTTGGGCTAAGGAGTACCCTCTGGAGTTTTCCAGCTTTCCTTTCTTCATCACGTCCATGCCTTTAGGACATTGGGATTGCACCCAAAGCTTTAGTCTCATTAGCACATATTTCTCAGTCCCTCCTTTGAGGTGATACCAGCATTGGGGTTGTGCCCAATTTGTGTAGAGCGACCAAAGAACCACTGTCATCATACAGCCTTGGGCCGAGCTTATACCGAACACTGGTAGTCCTCGAAGTGATTCAAGAGATAGAGCATCAATATCAGTTTTACAGTATTAGGATATGTGTAGTTGGACTCCTGGTCGCTGCGGCCCCCAGAGAGAGTGTTACGCATCATTCAGACAATGCAGATATTACCTTAGGTCAAAGAAGACACATTTCTGCCCGTTCGTTTGTCACATCCCCAGAGGTTGGTTTGAAGATACCAATCAG
>JBBPRX010000606.1:0-13360 GCA_038093195.1 Boletus fagicola | reverse complement strand
TGTCCCGAATCTTCTCCCGGCTGACGACCGGACCATCCTCATATCCTCATATAGTACTTTGGTGCTCATCAGCTACCCCTCGAACGAGGCGTATCTTGCTGTGGAAATTCGTATCGATCAAGCACATTGAATACACTGCAACGACGCTCTGATCCCCCCCGAGGCTGCCAAACAGTCACTGTCATACCCGCGACGCTTGCTTTGTCCACGTGCTAACAGGGTCTAATGAAAGCCCCCAGCAATGTCTTTCAATGTGACGCTTGGAACGTCTGTGCCAAGGCCCAACTCCACAAAGTACGTGCCTTCCGCTTTGAGCTCCTGTCGAGCTAGACAAAGACGCGCAAAGTCAACAGCATGCCCATACCATTCAACAATCAGGGACACGAGAGATATAAATTCAACAGCTTGGGGTGATCCCTTCACTCGAACGCATTCTTCCACCATCTGCGAGAATCTGGTCATTCTCCTCGACATACCTGATACCCTCCTACATATACCCTCGTTCCCGCTTCCCGTACGACGGAATCATCGATAAATCATGAGCGGGGTACGATCTCCGCTCCACCTCGTCAGACTTTGTATCGACCGATTCATTCCAGACTTATTCTTGTACCTTTGCCAACTGTGACAAGGTCTTCTCGAAAGCCTATGAGCTGAAAAAGCACAAGGCAACTCACGACGACCCGGACAGGTACGTGCGCGTATTTTGGTGACACGACCACCGTCGAACGTGATGATCATCCACAGTGTATTCTATTGCTCGGAATGCAACTTTATCACTCTTCAAAAGAAGAACCTCGTCATCCACTTCGCGTTACAGTCAGTTTATACTTTCACGACATTCACCATACACCGGGATGTTGACTTCATTCTCTTCCAGCACTGGCGAGAAGATTCACGAGTGCCCTGATATGATCAGCTTTGTCGGTTCTTCCGGGTCACCTATCCGTGAAGAACGCTGCGAGTACAGAACGAACGACCCTGCCGCCCTATCGAGGCACCGGAAGAAAGCCCATGGATATGTACCACCACCCAACCGTATTCGGATCGCAAAGACTGTTCCTGCGAAACCTCGGCAAAATAAAGATGAGAAAGTCTCTCGATGTCGCCGGCGTGCTCAGCGTCCTGTCCCAGTGTCACGTCGCAAATTGTCCTGCGTACTCCGCAAGGCCATCATCTTCGGCAGTAGTCTTGACTATACGTCCAGTACTGCCGAATCGCCAAAAAATTTCACTCCCTTTCTTCGTCAGGGAGACGCGATGAATGTGGATTGCTACGAAGAATCCGGCTACGATTCCGGGGGCGCGACGTTGGTTAATTCCGAGGAAGAGATGGGATTGGACACCCTTTACGACCTTTCGTTACGGTCTCAGTGGATGTCAAAGTACGAGGAGAGCTACAGCACGTTCGACGTGACAGGAATGAGGCATCTTGCGGAGCCTCTCCATGCGGTACCCCCTTTAGCTCCGGCTAGTCTCGACGTACAGACTGGCCGGGAGTGGGAGGGATGTCTGTGTCCCGAATGGATGGTCAAAGCCGGGGTCGAGGGTTGGGATCAGTCTGTATTTGGGACTCACAAGGAATCCTCTGTGTCGGATGCCTGAGCTGCTCGTTGCACGAGGACTTTTCTCTCTCGCTCATCCCGGACCTTGTCACTCGATGTCACCTTCACTTTCTCCGTGCTACTCTCATTGACACTCGCCTGTGACATGTTATCGCCCTGCATCTCTATTGTATCGCTAGTAATCAAATCCCCTCGAGACAAAGCAGTACGACTCGAGTACTTGAATGTTTGGCTCCAAGTGCCAGGTTCATCTTGATCAACTGGGATAGAAAATGTTCCTGGCAAGGTCCACGATCCGAATCCCATCTTACCTCGGCGGCCCTGGCGTGTCGAGCGGACGAAACCGTCTCGACTATAATCAAAACCAATATATACTCTTCATACACACCCCCATGTAAACGATGTTGGTGTTCCTCATAAAGCCATAGAATGCACCACTGACCTGATGATCTTGACTGGTAGCTTTCGTTGTGGGTAACGCACTATTACAAACTGCCCTGACTAGCCGTGTCGTACATGGAGAACTGCCCCCGGGCCGCGCCTCACCGAGTTTCGGCCGAGGGCCGCCGCCCCATGGCCGGTGGTATCTTTGTCCTCGATGGATGATCGACGTCCAAATCGAGGAATGAAACCAACCGGCCGTCTGAGTGTGTGTAACCATCCGCGTGAGTCCGAATGCTCACGAGGAAACGCTACCTGCATCCACTACACCCGGAGGTATTCAAGTCATTCCTACCAGTACTTTGTCCGTTCAAGTTGTCTGTTCCCGAGTCTTTAATCTCAATGCTCATCGGTTTACATCGGTGCACATTCTCCTTTTCCATTCAAGTTGGTTCCGAAGGCCCTGTACAGTGACGAATGGGAGGGACAAATGGCAGGTGGCAGTGGCACCGTGGCGCTGCACCAATCCACCACCCAAAACTCGAACCACCACTAGTACGAGACTGGATTCTGAATCACCTGTACGATGTCATGATGCAACAATGGGTACAACTACACTTATATTCACCTAGGGAGAAACAAGGTGGTCCGCATCAGTCAGGGGTCCACAAGGAACCCTGCGTGCCCGGAGCTCTCTCACATACATTGCAGAGGTCTTCGAGCCACAGACCCACCTGACCACGTTGATATCCCTAATTGACAACACTACCCCTTGGCCACGCCGTGTCTGGGTGCTTGTAGCGATATTCGTCGGCAGCGTGTGCAAAAAAAAACCCCGCATGGTCGTATTCGCTAGGGGCGTATTTGGCGCAGGCATGGATACGAGGCATTTGCTTGCTGGGCAGATCGATGTGTTGGTGCGGTACAATGTCCTCCACGTGCTCGTGTGGCCCATACTGATTGGTTATGGCTGCACCAATGTCAACTTTCGACTGGTTAATTTTCAACAACGTAGCCTTAGTGGCTCTAGGCTAACTACATTTGGTACCACCTCCGTCCTAGACTTCTGCCAGGTTTGCCCTGCCACTCGGCAAATTGGCAGAATTCTGCCAACAACGCTAGCCACGAGCCATTCGTCCTCGGCTCCTCGCCATTCGTCACAATCACACGTTCTGTTTGTACAGGGCCGAATCAATGGTAAGGTAGAATGTACGCTGATGCTAAACTGATGGGTGTTGATATAGAAGACCCGGGGATACGGAACTTGAACGGACGAGGTATTGCAGATTGTAGCTCCAGCCTCTGGGTGGAAATCCAAGTAAACGGCATGCACATCATCTTTGAGGTCGACGTGCATAGATTCCTCTATAGGGCTCTAGTTGACTCAACTCGATCAAGCAGATGAGTCGATGTAGCTTTTCCTTGTGAGATTTCGGGCTCACAAAGATTGTTACATCCACTCAGACGGTCGATTTGTCTCATTCCTTGGTGTAGGCCGTTTGAAGTCTTTGCTAACCCGCCTGCTATGCCATGACGTATCCTTTACACGTGACAGCAAATAAAGTATGTATCTCTATATGACCAACTCCCGGCTAATCGTTCCTCCGAGTCCTTTAGGCTAGGCCGCCTATTGGCTTAACGTTAGAATCGCAAAAATCGCCCGACAGCATCCTGAAACGCTCTGAGTGAAAGTCATAGTAAGAGAAGTCATGCTTGATCGACTTGGGGAAATTGAGGGGAAATCGAGCAAATCTTCACCGACTGTTCTCCCCGAGTTGTAGGTAACACATTATGTGGGATCGTAGCATTTGGATGTGAATAGGACACATAAGTACTAGGAAGAATGAATACACGTCATTGTAAAAAAATGGGAAACAAATTGAGCTTGAACAACAAGATCAAGCACCGTTAGACTGAGTTGAATTGCGCCAAGAAATCGTTCCACTCATCCCACCCCTCTATACCGGGTCCATCCTGACCGATGTTCAGCCCGAAAATACCTGCCTGGAGGTTTGACACGGAATTTTGTGGTTCAGTCACAGACGGCGCAGTGGAATCTTCCAGGAACAACTTTGGACACTGGTTGAAATCTATGGCTTCATCAAAAGGCACGTCCATTGAAATGCCTTGGTTGGGAGTGACAGGCGTGGTGCTACTGGAACCACCAGCGTCCACATCCGCCGACTTCCCCTGTGTGTCCAAGGAAATGCGTTCGTTCGGAACGACGGGATAGGGGACAATGATGAAGCTTGTACCACGCTGAGGGGATGCACGCGGACGCGGTATATACCCGTGGGCGCTCTTACGGTGCTTCGTCAGTAAGGAGGGGTCGTTTGTCTTGTAACCGCAGCGTTCTTCGGCTAGCGACCCAGAAGGCGTGACCATGTTAGGGCAATGTAATCCCTTCTCGCCGGTGCTGGAGGGGGACGAAATGAACATTCCGGTGTTGAGTGAAAACGTTGTGGAAGGATTGACTTACTGCCTCGCGATGTGGACTTCGAGATTTCTTGGATTGAGAGTGTAGAAGGCGCACTCTGCGCAATAAAATAAACTACCGATAGTTGTCAAGTTCAACGCTGGTCATATCACCAAGATGCCTGTACGTACCTGGCAGAGTGGTCGTGAGTAACCTTGTGCTTCTTTAGTTGGCATGCCCGCGAGAAGACCCTGTCGCAGCCCTCGAATGGGCAGGAGTAAGTCTGGACGAAGTTGATTAGTTCCGTACCCAGTGAGATGCATGGAAAACGTACCTTGCCCATAATTTTTGTATGATTGTTACCGTGCGTGAAATCGCGGCACAAGTATGAACAGGAAGACAAGAGAGTGACCAGATTCTCGAAGGGAGACGCAGGTTGGAGGAGTAGGGATCACCCCAAGATACTGGATATTACTTATATACATGTCGCTTGGACTGCGGGCAGATTATGTCCAAGAACACAAGGCTGCTCTCGCTTCATTTTCGGGAATGGAAGTCACTGGCCTCCTCGGAAACCAAAGACGCGTGTCAAACCATTTGACTTTCTTCTCCGTTCACATTACTGCCCGACACACGCGCTAATCAGAGTATCGCCTTTAGGGCAAGATGGATGGTGTGTCTGGGTATGAGAGAAGCGCTTTGATTGAGTTATCGCTGTCGGTGGTTCTCCACGGTATAGTAGGAGACCGGTCAACGAAATCCACCGTAGTAACTCAGTTGACTCACGTTCACAGCTGCAGACCCAACAGTCGAAGGCAGATCATCTTTCCTTCTTCCAGAACCAAATTGGCAGATTCAATATGATACGTCGTGTACACAGGTCCAGCTGAAAATTATTAAACAATTAACTGCGAGTGCGAATTTCAAACCTAGACTAGGTCTTCAAACTCAGGTGTGCTACACTTATGTAGTGCTGGTGTACAAGAACCACTAGTGATACCAAACTCAGAATAGGTTTTCAAACTCAGGCTAGGTCTACCGCCATAAGCAGACTGCCCGGTAATGAACCGGACCTCGCTGTGCCTACTCAAATGCAACGAGGCGGTTTCGTTGGCAGGTCCGTTGGCTTCATTGCATTCGGACTGCCTCAAGGTTCCCCCATGTCGAGCAGCCTGAAAATGAAAATGTAATTGTTTTTGACAACGGTTTTTGCAGCCTGAGGCTGATCATGCCAATCTACAATTTAAGCGGGCCCTTATGGACCATTATGGTGACCAAATAATGGGCATCGAGATTCCAAGGGTGCTCCGGTCCAATGAGAGTCCTCGCTAAGCCTCGCGTAGGCTCGCAAAAGCCTTCAGAAACGCACGTAACAACTACTCTCCTGATGAAGGGGTGGCTTGCCCGATCTGGAAATGACCACCCAAGGGGTGCCGCCCCTCGGCACACCAAAATCTGCCTTGCAAGCTCAAGAAAAGCTGTCGGAGTTCAATCTGAGTGTGGAAATACATCACGTTTGGTCCTAGCCGAGTGGCGATGCACCATGGCATGACGAAGCTTCGACCAAACGACCGATTTCGGTCACACGTGCAAGCCACCCGGCTTCTCGGCCATAAATTTCCCCAAGGGGTGGCTTGCACGTGTGACCGACCGACCGACCCTGCTTCACAGCTTTTGGATGATGCAACACGCGTCGGACGGAATTGTTGGCCCATCCTCGACTAATCCTCGTGTCGGACGATTCGACACGCGTTGGACGAGATTGTTGGCCTGCTAGGATCGCATTCCGATGCTGCTCCCCGATGCGAACCAATCACAGCTTTTGGATGATTCGACCTGCGTCGGACGGAATTGTTGGCCCACCCTCGACAAATCCTCGTGTCGGACGATTCGACACACGTTGGACGAGATTGTTGGCCTGCTAGGATTGCCTTCCGATGCTGCTCCCCGATGCGAACCAATCACAGCTTTTGGATGATTCAACCCGCGTCGGACGGAATTGTTGGCCCACCCTCGACTAATCCTCGTGTCGGACAAGATTGTTGATAGCCATCCTAGCGGCCAATCACAGCTCTCAAATGGCCAGTACATGGTCCCTGATGCATTCAGTGTCCGACATGTGAAAACATACTACATCCTTGACATTGGCAAGTAAACGAGTCCTTGCATTTATTGTATTCTCCCTGACAACTTACAAGTTCGTCAAGTCAGTATCCCGGATTGACTACTGAACGCTAGTCCTGCTACAATCATGGGCATTTGGTATGTGTGCCCCGAGAGTATTCTTATCCATCGATGGTGCTCTACCAGGACTCCGAGCTCTGTCGGTAATGTGGATATGGATGCTTTATTACCCCCGAGTCACGTTTCCAACCATGACGGCTGAATGACCAGTGCATTGTATGTGCGAATAACTCTGGAATGACCGTCCACATTAACGGCTTCTGTGATAACATGTCCACAGTCCAAGAAACATGCATATAATCCCGGCATCTTGGGGTGAATCCTACCCCTCCAACTTGCCTCTCCCTACGAGAATCTGGTTATATTTCTGATATCTTGCTGTTCATCCCTGTGTCCCAGTTTCACACACATAACGATCACACGAAAATTATGGGCAAGGTACGTTTTCCATGCATCTCACTGGGTACGGAACTAATCAACTTCGTCCAGACTTACTCCTGCCCATTCGAGGGCTGCTACAAGGTCTTCTCGCGGGCATGCCAACTAAAGAAGCACAAGGTTACTCACGACCACTCTGCCAGGTACGTACAGGCATCTTGGTGATATGACCAGCGTCGAACTTGACAACTATCAGTAGCTTATTTTATTGCGCAGAGTGCGCCTTCTACACTCTCAATTCAAGAAATCTCAAAGTCCACATCGCGAGGCAGTAAGTCAATTGTTTTCACTCAACACCGGAATGTTCATTTCGCCCCCCTCCAGCACCGGTGAGAAGGGATTACATTGCCCTGACATGGTCACGCCTTCTGGGTCGCTCGCCGAAGGACGCTGGGATTACAGGACGAACGACCCCTCCTTACTGACGAAGCACCGTAAGAGCGCCCACGATATACCGCGTCCGCGTGCGTCCCCTCAGCGTGGTACAACCTTTGTCCCCTATCCCGTCGTTCCGAACGAACGCATTTCCTTGGATACACACGGGCAGTCGGCAGATGTGAAATCACCACACGCTGCTGGTTCCAGCAGTGCCACGCCGGTCGCTCCCAACCGAGGCATTTCGATGGACGCGCCATTTGATGAAGCCACAGATTTCGACTTGTCGAAGTTGTTTCCGGAATATCCCACTGCGCCGTCCATGACTGAAGCGCAAAATCCCGTGCCAAACCTGCAGATGGATACCTTTGCGACAGATGTTTTCGGGATAGACTCATCGATCAAGACGGACCCATTATAGAGGTGCGGGACGAGTCTGACTGGAACGATTTATTGGCGCGATTCGGCTCAGTCTAACGCTGCTTGATCTTACATATTTCTCAAGCTCGACATGTTTCCCATTTTTTACAATTTTGTACATTCATTCTTCCTATGTATCCCATTCCCATCCAAAGTTTCGCCCTGATCACATAACATGCTACCTACAGCTTGGGGAGAACAGTCGGTTAAATATTTACTTGGATTTCCCTCAACTTATCCAAGTCCACCAAGCTTATGAATCCTCCTGTGATTTTTATTCAGAACAGTTTGGGGTGCTGTCAGGCGGTTTTTCTGACTCTAACATCAAGCCAAAATGAGGAAAGAGTCTAAGGAGCAATCGGCTGGGAGTTGGGTCGTATAGGGACACTGTATTTGCCTTCACAACCAATAATGTTCAAAGGACACATCGAGCCACAGTGGCATAGCGCCCTGTGGCTTAGCGAGGACTTACGGCCCATAGTAACTTGTCCATCGTTTCGTTATCAAGGCGTTGGAGTGATGCTAATTCGAACGCTGAGATATACAGCTGTCCGGCAAATATCAGACTTCATGCAAAGAAGAGCGGAGGAGTATAGTAACTCTGTTTCTCCAATGAAACTACACGCGGGATCGAAATGCTACATACACGACTGTATTAGTTCATCAAAGACGGTCTACGTCGTATATCAACGCCATGTGGCTTCGTCGTCGTATTATCTAGAATACATTTGATCTGATGCAAGTTGAAGGAGGGTGGGTGGGTGGGTGAAGATTTATCGATACAAGGGATGGAGATGCTTGATTGAGAACATGAAGCAAAGGAGCGAGAAGGGGAGAATGAGTATGGAAGTGACGATGTCCAGAATTAAATAAATGCAAATGCGAGGGAGAAAGAGAGTCAATCCATGACAGCTCAAGCGCTCAAGCGTTAAATGCGTAAAACTCCCTGTGAGTCTCCAAGATAGACTGGTCCCAATCCTCGATCCCGGCTTCGACCATCCATTCGGGGCACAAACATCCCCCTCGACCAGTCTGCGTGTCAAGAGTAGCCGGAGCTGAAGGCGGGGCCGCGTGGAGAGGTTCCGGGAGATGCCTCATCCCGGTCACGTCGAACGTGCTGTAGCCCATCTCGTACTTCGCCATCCATTCGCAATGTAAGGAAGGGTCGTAAAGGGTGGTCAAGTCCATTTCTTCATCGGGAGCAACCAGCATTGCGCTGTTGGAAATGGAAGAATCGTATCCGGACACGTCAGAGGAATTTACGTCCATCCATTGTCCACAAGCACCCATGTCTCCCTGCCAAAGAAAGAGGGAAGACTCTTCTGGTGACTCGGTGGAAGTGGACGTATACCCAGCGCCACTACTGGAACTGTCGTCTATGCGGGACACGCGAGATGATTTGCAACATGAGACTGGGACAGGACGCTTGTAAGGCCGAGGCTGTCGAGAAGCTTTTCTGTCCTGCTTTTTCCGAGGCTTGCGAGGCTTGCGAGAAGAAGCAGGAGCAACCTTTGAGGGCCGACTGCGGTTGGGTGGTGGTATATACCCGTGGAATTTCTTCCGGTGCTTCGTCAGGGCTGCAGGGTCGTTCGTTCTGTACTCGCATCGTTCTTCTCGGGATGGCGACCCGGGAAAATCATCAATGCTGACCATATCAGGACACTGGTGAATCTTCTCGCCGGTGCTGAAGGGGAACGATATGAGCATCCTGGCGTTGGGTATATGTTGTGAGAGGGTAGACTTACTGTATCGCAAAGTGGATCCCGAGATTCTTCTTTTGAAGGGTGAAAAAGTCACATTCCGAGCAATAGTATACACTGTGGATAATCGTCAAGTTCGACGGTGGTCATGTCACCAAGATACCCGTACATACCTGTCCGGGTCGTCGTGAGTGGCCTTGTGCTTTTTCAGCTCATAAGCTTTCGAGAAGACCTTGTCACAGCTGACAAATGTGCAGGCGTAAGTCTGGAAGAAATCTGTCAGTTCCAAGTTCGACGAGGTGGGCTGGGAATGTACCTCGTTCATTGTTTATGGATGATCCTGACGTGCGTGAAACGTGAACAAGGTATTGGCGGAGAGGTGTGAGGTATATCGAGGAGAATGACCAGATTCTCGCAGATGATGGAAAAGTGTGTTGATGGAAGGGATTCATCCCAAGCTGTCCCGTTTATATCTCTCGTTCCTCCGATTGTCGAGCGGTGTGGACATATTGTGGACGTGTCTTTGACTTTCCGCGTCTTTGTCCAGTTCAGCGTAGGCTCAAAGCGGCGGGCACGTACTTTGCGGAGTTGACGCAGGCGTTCAAAGCGTTACAAAAGAGATTACTGTGGACTTTCATTTTATGTCTTTTTCGCACGTCAACAAAGCAAGCCTCTCGGATACGATACTAGTGTTCCTGAACGATAGTGTATTCAGCACTGAATTACTTACTAGACTCTCAGAAATTCCAGAGTATAAGTGAACTGTATTCGAAAGGCTTGATCAATGTCATGTTCCGAAAAGAAGAAAATACGCACCTTCGTGAGGGTAACCGTTTTGTCTCTTCTCGATGGGTACGAAAGATCCGGATGGTGGCCTTCACGGTCAAAGCGTCGTGGATCCAGATTCCCACGGTAATTAAAGTTGAAGCTGTCAATTGTCGTGGGCCAGAACCATCATGTACTACTTGCAATCTTCTCCTCCAGAACTGTCTCACTGCGGCATGGAGTGCCAGTTTTCCAAGGATCTACCATTGACGAGAGTTTGATCTCCACGACCAACAGTCTCTTTTTGAGGTGGACACTCTGGAATGAAGTACGGTGCCTCCACTAAACAGAATAGTGAAAACACATCAGTGAGCAGCACACAGATCATCTGAACATCCAAGGCTCAATCAACGCCCCGAATGAAGACTAAGCCAGAAATGAGCGGCACACGTTCAATTATAAGTCTCGGATATCCCGCCGTTGGCGAAGACAATATTCACAGGAGCGCAATAGGTAACAGACGAATCCACCATCCACTTCAACGATCACAGTCCTAGGAGCTTGGGCGCGAACATGGTTCCAAATTGAAGCCGTCTCTGCGTGTCGTTGGGCGTAGAGGAGCGTTTCGTGGCCGAGATTCCTTGCTAGGGCATCGCAATCTGTCACACCGTCATGGATTCTAACATCAATCTCTAGACAGTCACGTTCTTTCGGATACCATAGTAAGACGAAGCAGAGAGTTTGTACTGGCTGCGGCAACTTTACACCCAAGATCTATCATGTGGATGGTTGGTGAGGGCAAATCACTTCGTATTCGATCGTGCAATGGTTGGTCCAGACATTCACGACAGTTCATATAGGTGATTCACCTGCGATTCCGAACCCTTAAAAACTTGTTAAACTAGAGTGGACATTTCGGTCGTAGCTGAGCACCTAGGTAACCAGGTAACCCTCCTCGAGATCTTGGGTCGCCAATACCGAAAGATGAAACGTTGAAGTAATTTCCAGGGTGAACTAGTTACGCAGAACGTGGGGTTAACGTTAACCCCGGGCCTCCAACGTGAGTGATACTGCCAACTGATCGACTCTCCTCTCTTTTCTGCTTTTCATCTAGTTTCATACCTAATATGGCTTAGGACGCCCCACATTCTCGTATCTGGAAGGTATATGGGTGAAGATATCATCCCTGCATGTCCGGACGCGATCGGCTTTCGAAGGAGGAGGAGAACCTCGTGCCGATCGGATGGTTCTTTTGATCCCGTCCAGATAATCATGCTGACATCTCTCAAGGACCTGCAGTATGCGGATGCTGACAACGATGAGTACGTCATCTTGATCGACAGGAAATCAGTTAGAGAAATCACGATGGCAGGCTTGACCTACTGTACCATGGCGACGAGAAATGGAAAATCGTCAGCTTACCAGTCAGCATCATGAAGCATGCAAAAGGCGTGGTCGACCCGTAATCAAAAGTGGTTCAGGGATAATTGCCGATGTTCGGGATCGCGTACTGCAGGCTGGGGATCCGGTGAGCATCTTGAACACGATTATGCTACAACCCATTTCGCTCACGGAAGCTCTACAGATCGTTGTCTTGAGCAATCATGTTTATGCAGACGAGGAACACGGATGGGTCATTGTAAGCCCGAGCCACATTATTATTTAATGCGATGTGAAAACATGTCCATGCCGAGACACGGTTCATAATACTGCATATATCAGCTGTAGCAGATGTCCTTCTGCTTTTTCTCGCCTTCCGCCGAGTTATAATAGCCATCTGGTTTAATGCGTTCCTTTTTGTCAGAAGGTTCTGGTTGCAACTTTAGTTGAACCATCGAAGCGCATGATAACTGAAAGCTGTCTGACGACATTGGAAGCCACAGATATTCGGGACAACTTTCGTTACGTACCTTTCGTATATCTATCGTGCCACATACGGCCCGAGTGTGATCAATGAGGAATCTCGGCCGCATTGCCGGAGGCCGCCGATGCGGAGGAGAGTTTCTAATGGATACCAATCCGAGCGTCCGTTTATAATAATATGGCTCTGGGAGAATGAGTTGATCGATTGCCATAAGATCCGGACCTTGCAAAGCACGCCTTGGCATCGTGACTCCTTGTCTGCTATTGGTTAGATTGAATTTTCAATCCATCGAGCAAATGATGAATACTGACCATTTCGTAACCTAGTGGGGAAAACGCGATACGTACTGGGCAATGGGATGTGCCACTTGCTCATAAGCCAGTTGCACCGATTGACCACGAACGTTGGAGTCTTGGTGCTTAGTACGCCTCAATGCATGACACACGTACATCATGTGCTCACCGAATGGGGGTCGTGGACACGGTGGAGGGGGATCTGAGCTCAAATGTACGTACGAGCAAGCGCAATGATAGAAAGATAAGAAGCACATGTAAACAGGACCCCAATAGACATGGGCGGCCTGGTGTACCCTCTGCCACATCGGCGTAAACGGGTTTGTTCCATTTCGATGGTGAATCTGCTGATCCTGTTAACCAGCGTATGGTAGTCTGGGAGTTGTACAGCATGGCGTGTCCAGAGGCGCAACGGACTCGGCATATGGAGCTGAGAAGGGAACACGCAGACTAGTACGAGGATATTCTTGATCAGATGTGATGCCGTGCGCCGTACAGCTTTCTCCAGACGCCTACGCCGAGTTGGTAGCCGCATCGCGAAAGATCCGGGTGCGCAAGTTCGTCGGTTCCCCTCCCTTCTTGAATGATGGTGATATCGATATGAAAGTATGTATTGCATGTCGTAGTGGAAGAGTGGTTTGGTCAAATGCCGAGTGGTCTGTACATAATCGGGTTGGACGACGCCGAATTGATCCAAGATTTCCTGTACGAAAATTGACACGCACGAATGAAACTGTTAGCAGTGTGGCGCCATCCCACTATACGAGCTGCCATGCTGCCATGCACATACACCTAGTCCCAAGCATCTGGGCCATTGAGGTTTATTAGAGAGAGGATTGCTGGAAGGACTCTTGAAGTCCACGAGCGAACGCTGATAACGCAGCTCCGGATAACGAAACATCGTCGTATTGTCATCAACGCCGACACCACCATGCGAGTACTTCGGCTATCGGCGTCCGT
>JBBPRX010000605.1:0-13376 GCA_038093195.1 Boletus fagicola | reverse complement strand
TCTCCACTGCCATCGTCGGAGGACTTGGAGAAATCGGATTGCATGAGTGTCGTGCGACGCAGCGTAGGGGAGAAGACGGGAAACAGAGAAAGGAGGCGAATTCGTAAGGTCGTTTGGCGAATTTTCCACGACAGGCCATCCAGTTGGCAACGAGAGGTCCAGATTGGAGGTCGGTACAAGTACCTCCCCAGTCTTCAACCTTGTTCCAACCATTGGTTGTGTACCGCCCATATGTCTTCCAATGCCAAAAAGCGCACCAATACCCAGTAGAACCATCCCGACGCTCCTCCGACTAGCTCTTGAAGCGTTCCTCCTCTCTGTTTCGACCGACTGCTCTTCGCGTAGATCTTCTGCTTCTTCTTCGCGCTGCAGTGGTCTCCCTCTCGCAAGTAATGCAGCTGCAGACGCAGCAGTGTGGCGGAGTGTCGCCGGTGCTACAGGCGACATATGCCGTCTCGAAGAGTCGCCAGTTGGGTGCTCGTGTCTCTCCCGACTCCACGACACTCTCTTCCTGCGTCCACTCTCGGAATGAAAGCTATCTGAAAGCGCGGAGATCACAGCGTCGCTTACTTCATCCTGAAGTACTTCGGACGGGTGTTGGGTGATGGACCGCTGATCGATCAAAAGATCCCCAGGATGTTTCTTCGGATGACGTTGTTCTGGATGGGTGTCAAGATGAGCAGCGAGCGCGGTTGCTGCGGCGATATTGCCTGCCGTAGTGGACAGGGTACGGTATTGCGATGCATCGACGGATAGTCGCCGAGCAGAGGATGTGGTGCGGGAACGCGTGTGCGGGTAGGTGATGGGAGGGGTTTTAGGGCTGCCACCGAAATAAAAGTACTGATACAGCAGACAGCAATCTACGAAGCAGAAGTAGGTCGCAAGATATGTCTATTCGGATGAGTACCATCACGAAGAGATTTGGAGCGGGCTAGGCTCACCTGGAAGGGCAGCTGATGTGTGAGAAGGCACCCAATCAGATTGGAAGCGTCGCCTGCGAGGGGAAGTCAATCCTCGGTATGGAACCGTCAGCAGCCAGGTTGCGCAATCATGGCGTACCGAGCATCCAGTTGAACAAGAAGGGAAGCGCGAGACTTTCGCAAGATTGCTGCTTAATGTTCTCCATAATTTGTCTTGCGGACCGCGCGAGGACGTCAGATAACGTATCCAGCGAGCTTTATGGCGCAATCGTGAACTCACGGGAACTGTGCACCCAGCCAACAGCCTATCGAAACGTAACCGAGGAGCTCGCTGAACGACTTGACGAGAAACATTGTCAAGGTGTGCGGGGTGTTTGAGACTGAACCAAATTAGATAGTACGGGAGGATATCGGTGTGGGGTATGTTCACACAGCTGTCCAAGTGGGGGCATTCCAGCCCGTCCACTGAGCTCGCTCGACCAAGACACGTCTCCCGGTCCGTCGCTTTTCGGCTCACATCCGAACGAGCGCTTGTTGATAACGCTATCAACGCATGGCAACTTCTATCAGATGACGATAACGTGGAATTCAACCGAGTCTGGTCGTGCGACCAGATAATACAACTGGTTTCACTTGCTACGTCCTCACATGTCAAACCATCCCCGACACGCTTCCGAATCACATCTACAATCTCCTTTCGCCGCTCGCTTGCCCTTCTTGTCCGCTTCTGCGTAAGGATGATAGTCAATCGTCAGTTCCGTGCCTGCTGGAATATCGGTGGATGCCACATATGCCACATATGGCATATTCACCTGCGGCCAAATGTGAGTGGACGACAGCTTGTCCTAAAGGGCTGGCTTACATATGGACTTGTATCGTACACCACACAGTAAACTTCCATGTTCGGACCGCATGAGTGGCTATAGGGGATAATTCAGCACGACACGGTGGTGCGCAAGTTATTCACCTACTTTACGAACCGGGTCCAGTTACCTCCAACAACTGTCAATTCATGTCGGCAATCACAATCATCATTGAATACTTACCACACTCGTAACAGTCCACAGTATAGCTTCCCCCCAAGTTTTCCGAGTTTCTGACCTCGGTGCTATCGAGGTCGAACAAGTATCCTTGGTGTTCCTCGGGTAGCGTATCTACTTCATCCCTCCGACTGGTATCGCTCAGAATGAGCCCAAGTTTATGTGACCACATGATATACTTACACCAACATTCTGCGATGACGAAGAGCCGTGTTAGCTATGGTTCAGCGCACCGAAATGCAATATTACCCTGTGAATGTGCCAAGAACCTTTCCCTGGGGAATGTCGTCCAGAGCACGCACGCCCCACCCACATCGCTTCGTGTCAAAAATTTCAATGCCGACGTTGCGGGGACGTTGGGCAACGCGATTCCCACAATCGTAATCGCATTCGCAGTACTAGCAGTCATTCAAGTATTGAGCAAAAAGAAGCACGGACTCGTTGGGCCAAACCTTGTTACATTCAATGACCTCTACACCTCGTGGGAGTTCAAAGGTGAATAAGCCCTGCACTCTACTTTCAGCTGTAATCCTAGGGGAACTCACGATAAATTTACCTCGGAGTAGGTAGAGAAGTCCCCTCTGCCTCCTACATCATAAACCTTGGACAGGTCCCGACAGGAGCAATCCGTAGCGTCCGAACAGGTCATGCAATCGCACGTTGTGAAGACGCCGCGTGATATATTAAAAATATCTTGCAGTTCGTCGTCGCTGCATCATAGAGGTGAATACGCCACTCTTGCAGGGGGAAAACATACCGGAAAGCGTAGCCTTTCTCGATGTATTTAAATTTCCGTAGGTTGCGTGGGACGTTCTCATCAGAGATATCGGGGGATATGCGGACCGTCGCAGCCATCACGTCTTTTGCAGCTTTATTCCATGTTGACGAGATACGCCCTCGCCTAGTACATACGGTCAGGTCAAACGCGACATGGGTGAGGAGCGTGCTTACAATGTCGGTTGAGAGATAACGACAGATGGAAGTGTCTGTGTAGTTTCAAGCTCCCTGGAGGACCCAGCGGAACTGGGGGTCCATGCCATCCATCCTTTGCGCGAAAATGTTGAAGGTGTTGCCGTAGCTGATTTTTTGGGGGTGCTCGGGGTGCTATTGATCCGTAATCGACCGGAGACTCGTTTAGGTGGGGGTCCAGAAGAGATGGACTGATCACGCGAGGAAACAGTCAATGCCGGAGACGATGTTTTTTTCCAGCGTGAGGGTGTCGAATGAGCGGGTACGCCCACTGCGGACCCTGGAGCGGATGCCGGGTTAACTCGCCTCACTCGAAGTTTCGAGTTTGCTTCCCCTCTCTCCGGTTCTTGTAGCCTCCCATACGCCTTCTCTATCTCTGCGTCCCAATCAGCGGTCGATATCGGAGCCGCGCGACGCTTCTTCAATTTCTCGTCGTAGGCCTGCTTGCGGTGATCAGTGAGGCGTTTGTGAACGGCGTCGTCCGGCCACGGGACTTTCATGTCGAGGGAGGCGTCCGCAAGGGAATTGCGTATGCGTTTCTGTGTTCGTTTCCATTTCTTTATGAGCTCGGCTTTGTCAAACTTTTCCAAAGTTTCCCAAGTGGTATTTGAACCGTCCCGACGGTGCCAGTTGTCCCACCTCACCTACGTATCGCGAAGCAGAAAGGTAAGCAGGACGAACGCGAGGTAGATGGTATATGAGGACGTACTTCGTATCTGTGGATGAGCGCTGAGATCGTCATTACGGGTCATGGTGCAGCGTACTATCATACCTTGAAGTGCCATCGAGGCGTATCTCTTCACCGACAACGGCCTTGACCGGCCATTCACCGTCCTCGTTCCCGCCTAAATCATCGCTGTACGATTCCACTGGTGAAGGTGATGGGTTCCACATGCGTTCGGCCATCACTCGTGATCAAGAGAGCAGTGCCAAGCTTTGATCCTTGTCGTTTGCCGTAAGTGGTCATCGATTGGAGTCCAGACGGAGTTTTCCATCCCACGAAGGTAGTTGCTGAGGAATCAATTACTTACCATTCTTCAGCAAGGTAGGTAGTGACTACGCTGACCACGCCGGAACTCCTCCCAACAGGGGCTATAAAGTTGATAGTTCCAGCTTTGACGTCTCTATGGATTATGGTCACGTGTTGATTTTACGCGTCTACGAGTCAGCGCGTCGTGGCTGAGCCGCGTTCTCTTACTTCTCCGTCCATCATGTTTATGCTCAAGCGGACGCCAACGACGACGGATGGACGCGTCGTTGATCGTCTCCAAGAGAGCACTCGCGTCTACAAGCCATTCAAACCACCCACAGTCTTGGTATCCACAGAACGCGTGCAGCCGGCCCGCAAACGCAAGCGCGTCTCGTACAAAGAATCCCAGGGAGACGAGAACGACTCTGACTCTGACGATGTGCGGAAGAAGAAAAAGAAGAAGGACAAGGACAGAGATGGCACATTCAACGAGGAGGAACTCAAGGCTGCCATCAAAACATTTCCGGTGTACAAACCAAAGCCGTTCGAGATGACACAACGCAGATTCTCGATGCCGACTATGATGAACAAGAGCGGGGAAGTTGTACCCCTCGTCTCAACTGGTGCGTCCCTCGGTATACGGCCCCAGGCGAAGATTGCTCCCCGACCATTACACGACCCGATGGAGGACCACGCCATTGTGTTGTATGATCCGACCATAGATGACCGAGAGACCGACGAGGAAAGGAAGGCGAGAGAGAAGGAGGAGGCCAAGGAGCGTGCAGCCAAAGAGGCACAGGAAAAGACGGTCGGGATGTACAATCCCCACAAGAGTCTACGCGCGCTCTTGGGTGAAGGTAAGGACAAGAAAGAGGCTATTCCAAAAGTACCAGTCGTTATCGATCCTCGTCTTTCCAAAGTCCTTCGTCCACATCAAATAGAGGGCGTGAAGGTAATTATAGATGGTTTATCTCTTGTTTGACGCTCATGTGTGGGTTCGCAGTTTTTGTATAAATGCACAACAGGAATGCTGGTCGACAACCAATATGGCTGCATCATGGCTGATGAGATGGGGCTCGGAAAAACCCTGCAATGCATCGCGCTTCTTTGGACTTTAGTCAAACAATCACCGCACGCCGGAAAGCCGACCATCGAGAAGTGCATTATAGCGTGTCCGTCCAGTTTAGTCAAGAACTGGGCCAATGAACTAGGCACGTCGTCTCCTTTGTGTTGATCCAGCAGCATTACCAATAGCATCGTAGTGAAGTGGTTGGGAAAGGACGCAATTTCTGCGCTGGCGGTTGACGGCAAGGGGGGGAAAGCCGGATTACTAGAGAAAGTCGGAAGATGGGTAGAGGCTAGAGGTCGCAACGTTACACAACCAGGTTTGTTCTTGCTCTTGATGCATTCACTACTGATGAACACATTACTCGACCACAACAAAGTGATGATCGTGTCGTACGAAACCCTTCGGACGTTGTCAGCTCATCTCGCCACCTGTAGCATCGGTCTGCTGCTCTGCGACGAGGGACACAGACTCAAGAATTCTGGTCTGTGCTCCTTAACTTACCTCCCGTGTCAAGAGAGAGCAGCTGCTCACCATGCACATTCGCCTTTCCTTGATCCAGACTCCCTTACGTTCCAGTCCCTCAATGCACTCAATGTCACACGGCGCGTTATATTGACGGGCACGCCCATCCAGGTATCCAGTAACCTTGTTCCTGGCGCATATATGCGCCTTGCTCTCCAGTGCTAATGCTTCAATCCATACGTCTTGATTTTAGAATGATCTTTCAGAATACTTCTCGCTGCTTAATTTCGCCAACCCCAATTTCCTGGGCACGCGCGAAGACTTCAGGAAAAACTTCGAGAACGCTATTATCCGAGGCCGCGATGCAAGTTCGTCGGCCGAGGTACAAGCCCAATCTGAGAAGAAGCTCAAAGAGCTCGGTGGACTCGTGACGAAATTTATCATCCGTCGCACTAATGATCTATTGTCAAAGTATCGTGTGTACCGTTCCTTGCTAATGAAATCCAGCGAATCCAATACTGACATGCGAACGCGCTTGTAGTACCTGTCAAATACGAACACGTCGTATTTTGCAAACTATCATCCTTTCAACTGTCCCTGTACCGCCTCTTCATTTCATCTCCAGAAATCAAGGCCCTGCTACGTGGTGCTGAGTCACAACCTCTGAAAGCCATCAATATCTTGAAGAAACTATGTAATCACCCTGAATTACTCAACCTGCCTGACGATCTCAGAGGCTCGGAAGCACTCATTCCCGAGGGATTTGTGGGAGCTTCGGGGGGTGGAAGCGGCAGTGGTGGTAGGCATGGAGGAAGGAACCAGGACAGAGGCGTGAGGAGTGAATGGGGGGGCAAATTTGTCGTCTTGGAGAGGTGATTGACCCTTTTCTGTGGCCCTTGTTTGACGTGCCGCTGATTGCGTTTACCATTTCGCAGGTTCCTTCATCAGATCAAAACGACTACCAATGACAAGATCGTGCTGATTAGTAATTATACCCAGACGCTCGACCTATTTGAGAAGTTGTGTCGAAGTAAAAAGTGCGTCACAATAAGTTCAATTCCCATTGAAATGTCTTCATGTTGTGCGCAAGGTATGGATTTTTCCGCTTGGATGGGACCATGACAATCACGAAGCGTCAAAAACTCGTCGATCAGTTTAATGACCCCAACGGGAAGGAGTTTATCTTCTTACTCAGTTCAAAAGCTGGTGGATGCGGTATTAATCTTATTGGAGCGAACAGATTAATTCTGTTTGATCCGGGTATGTGTGCCCCCTCGTCATATCCATGCAACTAACGAATGAGACTGCCCTTGAGACTGGAATCCAGCTGCTGATCAACAGGCTCTCGCCCGTGTGTGGCGTGACGGGCAGAAGAAAGAATGTATGTCAAGCGTCAACATGATATGAAAGCCTGATGATTGACCTATGCGCAGGTTTCGTCTACCGATTCATCTCAACCGGAACCATCGAAGAAAAGATCTTCCAACGACAAGCTTCTAAGCAGGCTCTGTCCTCCGCCGTGGTAGACGAGAAAGAGGATGCAGAGAGACATTTCTCGCTCGAGTCCCTCCGACAGCTCTTCACGTTCAACGAGCACACGATATGTGACACGCATGACACATTCAAATGTAAGCGATGCAAGAACGGGAAGCAAGTCATCAAGAGTAGCGCCCTGCTGTATGGAGACGCGAGCACGTAGGTGTTTTCGGGGCAAGAGTCGCCAAGGAAGCTGACTGACATTAATTCTAGGTGGAATCACTTTACGAACGCGGAGTTGAAGGACAACCATGATGACCTTCTTCGAGCGGAGGTCGATTTGCCCGAGGTTTCTTTTGTCTTTCAGTACATTAGCCATTAAACTGCATACTGTCATCTGGAGCATCAACGGACTACTCGGCTAGATTGCATTCACGGACTCGTTCCAAATATTTATTTATTTATTTAAGCAAGCCAGGACTTAAAAGTTGAATGAAATTCACACGACGAGTTAGACGCTCTCCAATATGTCGAGCAGAGCGGGCGGGTTGTACGGTGGAATTCAGTTCTCCTCGGGCACAACACTCAGCTTCTCTCCCTCCTCTGCTCCTGCTCCTCCCCCGCCAGCACCCGCTCAAACGCAATCCAACGAGAAAAATCAAGTTTTCAATGCTCCATCACAGGCGCTCGATGGGCAAGCGAACACCACCACCACCGGTGTCGATGAAAGCGCTGCGACACCAGTAGGATCAGGATCAGGGTCGATGGCAGGAAAACCTACAGCCGGTATCTCTTCTTCTCCTGCGCCTTGATGTATACAGGCAAAATATTGACCGTGTCGCAATCATGACCGTTTTAACGCTTGCTACGCCCGCTCAAAAACCCTCCCTCGCCCGTCAACCGATCAGGATGGTCCGCCGCGCTCGCCTTCGCACCCGTTCGTAGGACACAAGTAAAGGCGAAACAGGCCCCCCCAAGGTTGCCCCCAGGGGCGACAGCCATGCAGGTTTCGACTTCGGCTCCGGCTCCTTCCGCACCTCTCCCAATACTGGGAGTACCCGCCAGCTCGAATGCGACCGTATCTGCTACTGCCGTCGTATTCGCTCCACCTGAACTGGTCACGCCCGCAAATGAACAAGTGGATATCAAGGACGAACCCAACACTGGGTGGCGGCAGAAGGAGGGTTGGGGCAAGAAAGTGAAGCCTCCGTCGATGGTCCTCGATGAAGATGTCAATGGTTTTAAAGCTCATCAAAAACGCAAGGGACCTGGTGGCGCTGGCGGTGGGAAGAAGAAGAGGAAGGTGAGCGAAGAAACAATACACTCTTCACACCTAATCAATTGTCCAGAACAAAAATGTGCAGCCCGTTGCCGTTTGGGATCCCACAGAACAATACGACCCACTAAAACCAAACGATTATAACGAATACAAGCTCTGGAAACAACGTGACCGCATTGAACGGGCAGCAGAGCGAGCCGCTGAGAGGAAGCGCGCACGCGACTTCAGAGACCGAGGCAGTGACCAAACTGACTCAGGGAGTGAAGACGAACGTCCTCGCAAGACTGGTATGTTGACCATCTCTGACAACTTTGTATCATTTTTATAACGGTCATTCAGGGAGATTTGATGAAGAGACTACGTTTGACCGGTGGACTCGCGCGGACGATGATCACCCACGTGGCATTGGGAGTGTCGAGCTTCCCGCACTCGCTGTGGATCGTAACATGTCCGGCGAGGACGCATATATGCGACGTCTGGCGATGTCGCAAGGAGCAGCCCCTCCAAGTGCGCCATCTCCTCCACCAGTTCATGTAGATCGAAATATGGTTGGGGAAGAGGCGTATCAACGACGCTTAGCGTTGGCTTCTGGAGACCAGCCTGCTCGATCCGCATCCCAGCCAGTATCTCAGCCCGCCGATGATGCAGATCTCGACGTTACCCCTGAAAACGACGTGACCGAACCACCAGCAGTCTCAGTAGATCGTGCAGAGACAGGAGACGAGGCTTACCAACGTCGTCTTACCTTGAGCCAGGGGCTTCGACCCGCCGCACCTCCGTTCATTCCTTCGCAGCCTCCACCGATGCCCTCCAGTGTTGCCGAACCTCCGTCTCCTCCGCGTTCGGCATATGATCCATTTGCTCCACCCACCAACGTTCCTCCTCCCCCGGGCCAAATTCCAACTAGGTTCGAAGACAAAGTAAAAGCTGCTGCCAATATCGCTGCTAGGTTGAGTGCACTGGCTCCTCCCGCAGGTGCAGGCTCCGCCGGGTCTGGCGACTCTGGGACCAACTCTCCTGCTCCACTCCCACCTATGGAGGAAGAGGGTACATCTAAAAGGTCAGCCTTTTCCAACACCAGGGCTTTCGGGTTACTTAAACAGGCTCATTCACAGGTCGGATCCTCATGGCTTTGCTGCTCGTCTCATGGCGAAATGGGGCCACAAAGAGGGTCAGGGACTGGGAGCGGACGGTTCGGGCATTGTCAACGCACTGACGGTCGAACAAATCACACAGGCGAAGAAGAGTGGGAAAGGGAAAGGGAACAAGAAGGTTGTGGCACAAGCTCAGGGCAAACCGGCGATCGGTTCCAAGATGGGAAGGATCATCAACGACAATGAAGACGCGAGAGCACGCGAGGACCGTGAGCGGTTTGGTGAACCCAGCCGGGTGGTTGTATTCACGAACATGGTGGACCCTGAAGACGTTGGTGACGGCGATCTGCGCGACGAAATTGGTACGTTTGACTGACCTGTCGTAGGTTCATCGCGGCTGAAGCAGTCTTGTAGGCGACGAATGCTCAAAGAATGGCACCGTTGAGCGTGTCATTATCCATCTCTGTTATCCACCTCCCTCGACTCCCGAAGAGGCAGTCCGGATATTCGTACTGTTTGCTGGGCCGTCGGGAGCGTGGAAGACTGTGAGAGAGATGGACGGAAGGTATTTCGGTGGAAGAGCGGTGCGAGCGAGATATTTCCCTGAAGGGTTGTTTCTTCAACATGATCTGGATGCTGCTCTCTCGTGAGCCTTTTCTGCACCCTGTCCTACACGTCTATTCGTATCACTCTTGTCTGCCTGCTGCGGCATTGTTGAATGTCGGTCTATATGTAAATGGCATAGTCACTCCTCATTAATGTTGCGGTGCAGGTTGAACGTTTGAGCGAAAGGTCTGTCTGACATTCTTGAAAGCTCGCTATCAACTCAGCTCGAGTGTATCCCTCCGGGAAAAAGTCACCATGATTGGATTGACTCGTGTATCAGAAACACGCCATATCCCGGATTCCCAAAACAAGACGGCAAGGGTGAATTCGATGTAGCAGAGCCCCCCACCAGGGCTACCTTTGACTCTTCGGTCCCCATACGGCGTAGGGAGCACATGTAGGTGTCCCAAACATTCAATGTTCGCCCATGCGAGGCTTCTTCATTCCGAGATGATCATGTTCTAGTACGAAAAGTGGGATGATATACCAACACTCAAGCTGATGTGTAAAGTACATAAAGGGCAGGAGAATGTATTAATCGTACAAGGTCGATGATGCTAAACTGTCGTATATAAATGGCACTACATTGGGAGGCACTCATTAAACCAGCTCCTGCAATCGAATCCACGCCAAGCTGCGTTATTGGGGGGTTGGATGCCATCCTGCCTTGGTCTCCTGTCTCTTTCCCTGTTTTGTAAATCATGGGGGAATGTGCCCTAATCGTGATCAAGCCCTGTTCCGCGCTGCCCGATCTCCAGTTGTTTGATTCCGACGCGTTTCAGCTGTTTCCCCCACCAAGCAGCATAGCCATTTTGGGTCCTCGCCTCAGGCCGCCCCTTGGTTAGTTGCAACCGGGCCTGCTCGAGCGTTTCCTCCAGTCTTTGCCGATCGTTCTCGGCCTCCGCCATCTTCCGCTGGAGTTCTCCACGCTCTTGCTTCAATTCTTCTCCCCAAGCGCGATCGTTCGCCTTCTCAGCCTCTTCGATCTCCTTCTGCAAATCGGCAAGTTCTTCTGCATGTTTCTCCTGCATCTTGGTTATCTCTTCGGTAAGCACAGCACCTGCACAAGTCTCGTTAAACTTCATTCCTGCCTTCAACTCACGCTCGAACTGCGTCGTTATCGGTGGGAGGGGAACGAGCTCGGAGATGATCTCTTCTGCAGAAACAAGGTCGTTGTCGTGACGAAGCATTTTGGCTCTGCCGTCGAGAAGAGGTTTGAATGTCTCGTTCGCTAGCGCTTCCTCCCGATCCTTTCCTTCTTGCTCACCGACGCGGCTCCAGTTCGTAGTAACGATGCGAACATTGGCGAGGTTGTCGTCTCCGCATAGCGCACGGAACATTCTCAGGTTCTTTAGTGAAGTACCACCAACTCGTGGATCCGAGATGCGGTGCATGTAGACGAGGCCGCTGAGCTGCGGTCGTGGGCTAACGGATTCTACGATCACAAAAGTTGTACTCTGAGAGAAGTGATAGTTACACTTACCCGTCCTCGGGCCCCAAACAAAGCGAGATCATCTTCAGGATGTCCGTGTCAGTAGCACCCCGGGAATCATCAAAACCTGGTGTGTCAATAAGCACGACGGTACGACCAGTCTTCTTATCAACGTATTGAGCCGGCTGGATAATAGATGTTTCTGAAGCGGGACCATGCCCGATAATGATTGTATCGTCTCCGGTCAGAAGACGGATGAACTGCGGGGTGAAACATAAGCTTGAGTCGGATCAAAGTTACCGTTACTCACCGTTGACTTCCCTGCCACGGGGCGAGGGGGGGTTCAATTCGAATACATCCAGTCTCATCGTGGTCAGGGAAAACCCACCAGTCCCAGTCATGCCCATGACGCTGTGGGTTCATCTTAGCCAGAGTCAACATAGTACGCATAGGAGAGTACATACGCGATCACCACAGGGGAAACGTCTTGGTCATCAACGTTCTGCATGGCTGGACAGAGCGTGTGATGACTCGGACTGAGATGGAATGCGACGAGTGGTTTGAGAAAGGGTAAAGGGTGGAAACATGTTTTCGTTCTGGCAGTCACCGAGCTAACCCTTATGTAGATTGTTCGATTTCGTGCAGCATCGTTATACTGACATTTCCGATTTACACAGGACTCGTCTTCATGACATGAAGATGATGGATGCAACCAAAAACATGAAAAAAAGAAAACTTACCCCAATACGCGGTTCCCGATCCCACAAGCGAAAACCATCATCACAATCCATTCGCATAAATCAAAAAAAAAAAAAAAGGAACCATTGACAATAAACAGGAATGCGCTGAGCGATCTTACTGTACGCACTAGCGGTCTTGAAACCGTTCCAACAAGGATGCAATGATAGCGAGAATGTATCAGAGTCCAATGCAAAGTGAAAGATATATGAAATCAAGCTGGGGGGGAACGAGAACGGTGTATGTGCATGTGGGACGAAAAGACAAGTAGACAAACAAGAGAAGAAAAGAGTTCTTACTTGGCGTAGATGGACATAGATAACTGAGCCGTCGCAAGATACGCCATAAATAAGAAATGGGAAAGATAGATGTATAAAGGAAATCTTGGGATATGGCGGCGAATGAACCGTCCAATGCGCATATGTGATGACAGATGGTGTGAGGTTTGCCGTGGCGAAACCTTCCAGTTAATTGCGAGATAGTCAAACAAATGGAGCGTGGAATGCGGTCGATCGATTGACTATAGGCGTGAAGATAATGTTTTCAGATAGAGATGAATAATGCAAGGGGGATTTCGGATGATTCAAGATGGTTGGTGTGGGACTTTCATTGATTTGGCCAGGCCTGAACCGATGGCGTTGAGGCGTAACGAACGTAGAGAGTAAACGTGCCATGCGAGACATAGAAACTCTGCGAACCCGAGAGCAGTCGTGGCGATAGGCGTGGTCGAAGAAATGGTCGAGTAAGCTCCGATGGATAATGTGGGTGGTGGATAGCCTGCTTGACCAGCAACGGATGTTTAACAAAGAATTTGAAAGCAAAAGGGAAGAAAGCGGCAGCCATCCATATTATCGATATCGTAATGGAGGTGAGCTCAAGATCAGTACGCCGCCATACGGGCTGCGTCGAAAGTCTCGGCCCGTGCAATGGGTCCTCTGGCCAGCCTTTTCACCTTCGATGAAACACCTTTAGTTGGGGGTGGGCACGGGCTATCGCCAATGTCAGTTTCTTCGTCATCGGTCAAAGCGAGGTTGCCAATCTCCGTGAGAGTGGAGAGCCCGTTACGACGAGTACGAGCAGCATTTGCGGCAGCAAACAACTGAGGAGCACTAGGAGCGGTGTTACGTTTGGATTGTGGTTGGGGTTGCTGCTGTTGGGTCATGCTGGAAACCTTGGAACCCAGATCGCCATAAGCGTACGACTTCGTGCGACCAAACTTGGCCTTTCGGAACTGATCCAGGTCTTCACGACGAGAGAGCGCATGACTAGGGTCGTCCATTGTCACATAGCCCTGGGGCTGGCAGCGGCTTGCAGAATGTTG
>JBBPRX010000604.1:0-13383 GCA_038093195.1 Boletus fagicola | reverse complement strand
CGGGTCAACCCAGAAAGTTCGCACGGGTATCGCCCCCGAGCACCTCCTCGAATTCGTCTACTTATATCAGAGCGACCGTCGGCTCGGCCGTGTGCAGCGATGGGCAAAGACTACTACGACATCCTCGACGTCCCCCGCACAGCGACAGACGATGACATCAAGCGCGCCTACAAGAAAATGGTATGCACTCCCCCTCGCCTTCCATAGCTCCATCTCACCCCTCCTAGGCCTTGAAATGGCACCCCGATAGAAATCAGGGCTCAGAGGAGGCGTCCAGACGATTCAAAGAGGTCTGTCTCTTCCTCCTCGAAATCATCCGACCGCTCACTCCCCGCTAGATCTCCGAGGCCTTCGAGGTGCTCAGTGACAAGAACAAGCGTGCCGTTTATGATCAAGTCGGCGAAGAGGGTCTCAAGGGCGGAGGCGCACCCCCTGGAGCCGGCCCCTCTGGCTTTGGTGGCTTCCCCGGCGCCACCTCTTTCACTTTCACCTCCGGTCCAGGTGCTGGTGGATTCGCTCCATCCGATCCCCAGCGGATATTCGAGTATGTGCCATGACCCATCTTTGAACCCATTCCAACTTGCTCTTTACAGAGCAATGTTTTCCGGAGGTTTCCCTGGTTTCAGCGGTATGAGTGGAAGGACCCCAATGTCATCTGGCATGTTCGATGACGGTAGTTCCTTCTTTGGAGGCATGCCCGGCGGCATGCCTCACCGTACATCACACCGCGCAACATCCATGCCGGCACCCCAACCTTCCGAGATCACCCGTCCGCTCAAACTTTCCTTGCAAGACCTCTATTCAGGCTCCACCAAACATCTCAAAGTTAGCAGAAAGCTCCTCGACGGCTCAACCGAGGAAAAAGTTCTCGAGATACAAGTCCTTCCCGGTTGGAAGAGCGGCACCAAGATCCGCTTCCCACATACCGGCAATGAGCAGCCAAACGGCGAATCCCAGGACCTCGTCTTCGTCGTCGAAGAGAAACCCCACCCTGTCTTTACCCGAGATGGAGACGACCTTGTCTGCAGCCTAAAGATACCCCTCGTGGACGCTTTGACGGGCAGCGACACCAAAAAAGTAGTGGAGTTGCTGGACGGCCGCAGACAACAGGTCCCGTTACCGGTATTAGTAAAACCTGCTCAGGAGACAAGGATTGTCGGCGAGGGCATGCCAATTCGCAAACAAGCAAGCCCCAAGAAGAAGGGTGATTTGGTCGTCCGTTGGGACGTTCAGTTCCCAGACCGCCTGACCCCGGGGCAGAAAGAGAGTATTCGCCGTGTATTTACATGAACATTTTGAGCACGAGACCTCTTCTTCCTTTGATATAGCATTGTATTTTTAATACTCACATACTTTCATGTTGTATGATCCGACAACGCTATCAACCCATGTATGACACGGAAGCCACCACGACGTCGTTCCTGTTCCATGGATACGCTGTCCCAAAGCATAGACCTTCAGTGCAATCATACCTAGATTTAACCAAATGACCCATCATTAGCCATGTCCAAGTCTAGCACTAGAATAACTGTCGTTTTTACTTACTTTAATCGTGCGAAGACCAAGGAGCCCTGTCAATCAACCGCAGCGGTCTACGCCTTCTTGAGTGAGTGGGCTGCTAAGCTGTATGGGGTTTCTGAGGCCGTGCCCAAAGCTTGATTAACACGTGGGACTTCATTATAGTGGACGTTCGTGCAGTAAAACAAGATAAAACGATCTGAAAATGACCACGAGGACTTCAAGCGTGACGAATCAAAGAGTCACTCACTCGCCTGGTTCGGATGTGAGTTTGAAACATAACCGAATCACCGCGGTCATTTTGAAGTGGTTGGCCACGCTCCACTGAACGTGGTCAAGGAACCCATCAACCGTTTCCCTCTCTGGAACGGGCCAACGAGCTATGCAGGAAAGGAGAGAAAAGATTAGCTGATAGATATCACCTAGATATGAATTGCATGAACTGGAGATTGGGTCTTGAAACTCCGCCCCTCCTCGACGTTGAAGTCAGTCACCGGGACCTCGTGTAACTAGTTCTGGCTGTCAATGTTGGCAGAACTCCGAGTCATCCAGCAAGTTGGTAGATGCTGTGGTATGATCCGACACGCCGTCTGCCACAGGATGGTGAAACGAAGATTACCCAAAACGTCGTCTTGATGTACGTTCACGGTGGCCTCCAAGTTGCTTGTGACTTCCAGGGTATCGGTCGCCACGCTGTATGGTTTCATCGTCTTTACGCCACTGCAAACACTGCAAATGAACAATTACTCACTCCAGCGTCGGCAAGCAAAACGTGCTGAACATGAGGCCGTCGCGCAAAGGAACGTCGTGCAAGCTTTATGATCGCTTGCGAATCCATCTATTGTGGTGTAGGTTGATCGCTCTTGACCGTCGGAGCTCACTCTTTCTCGTATATATTCATCGTGCGTTCAAAACCCACTCCGAGACTGCTTTCCACTCACTGGCCCAGCAACCTCTTGCAACCGCATCACCGAGCGCGACTCGAAAAACCATTCACATTAGCCGACCTTTCGTTCCGACAATGCCCGCGAAGAAGCAAGATCATCACGCAGTCCTGGGGCTCACCAGCGACGCGAGCGACGATGCTATCAGAGCAGCATACAAGAAACTCGTGTGTACTCCCTCCGTGCATGCTTCTTCGAGCTAATGTCGGAACAAGGCTCTGCAATGGCATCCAGACCGCCATTTAGTCGGGAAGGAAGCTGCAGCACAAATGTTTATCGAAGTAGGATTCTTCGTCCCAGATTACCACGTGTTCCGTTCATGATGAACCCCCAACAGGTGAACGAAGCCTATCACGCTCTGATGGACGGGAAAGAAAGTACTCATTCCTCATCAACGGAGACCTCGTCGACAACCAGCGCTCCTACTGGCAGCAGCGCTGACCCCACTCATTCTGATACCCATACAAAATGTACTCAGGCATCAAGCCGGCCACCTTCGGCGAGCTCCAACTCAAGCAAGCGGTCTAGCCCCCAGTCCTCAAAATCGTCTTCTTCCGCACCACGCGATGGTCATCGTAAGAACACCTCCAAATCTGGCGCTCGATCTAGGACACCGCCATCCCCATCCTCCTCTCATGCTTCATCATTCGACGACCTGAAACCCAGTTCCCATCCGCGGCCAGCCAAGCCCAGTCCAGATGAGAAGCAATCTAGTTCCGACCGGACGAGGAGTGGCCGTAAATTCACCAAGTCACACGATCATCTACCCGATCCTCCCTGCTCAGCCGCGCCAAAGAAGGCTACCCCTGCATCGACATGTAGTCGCAGTTCGGAGGGTCGCAGTGGTTCTGTCCGTTCCAAGTCTTCTGAGAAGACTACCAGTTCCTGCCCTGCCTCGACCGAGCCAAAACACGATTCACGTTCGGAGAAAACATCCCGCACCGGCACCGGTAGGTCACGCACATCGAAGCCTGTTATCCCACCTTCGTCCGGGCGTTTGCACAAGTCACCCAAGGTTGGCTTCGCAGAGTGAGTGTGTACCACTGTCTGCATATGAATTTGCTCACTCTGGATACTAGGGAATTCGTCCACAAGCTCTCTAAAGGAACGATGAAGGATAAAAGCGAGCCACCGCACGATTTGCCTCACGACCAAGACGCGACCCCGTATGATACACCGCTTCGTGCGATCAACACTCCTCGAGGTGCCTCCAAGGAATGGATTTTCCCCCTCCCTTTGACGCTTGACGAGATGTATCACGGAACGTCCTATCGATTCCTCGTGACGAGGGAGTTGCTATCGAATCGAACGGAGCAGGTGGAAATCTCTATTGCCATCCCTCCAGGCATGCGCAGTGGTACTAGGATCGTCTGCCCGCGTACAGGCCATCAACGCAAGGACGGAACGCTCCAAGACGTGGTCTTCCTAGTCGAGGAAGTTCCTGATGAACGTTTTTCGAGGGTCAAGGACGACCTGTTTCTGGACGTCTGCATTCCCTGGGCTGATCCTCTCGCTGACCAAGGTGGCGAAATCTGCATTCAGGGGGTAGATGGGAAGGAAATCACTTTTACCTTGCCTTATCCGATTTATGACAAGACTACGGAGGGCCAGGTTCTCGTCAAGGGTGCAGGTATGCCAATCCGGGAAGGTCGCAAGGCGATTGATCGCGGCGATATGATTATCAGGTTTGTTTATCCTTCACGAGGCTTGAGTCTGATCATCACTGATGCGACTCCAGATGGCGGGTTGTGTTCACTGCTCACCAATCCAAGTGGCAGACATTTAAGAAAGCACTTCACCTCGAGGTTTGATGGTCATGCGGAAGCGAGTTATGGTGGTGACCCTATGCTATCTGTATCTTTCTTGAGACTTTCATTCATGGACACGTATGGGTGTTTGGTAGGCGTCCCTCGTTATTTCCGACTTCAGGTTACACTGTACAGTACTCACGACATTTGGTTTATGGTGCAAGATTTATTTCGGGCATTTTACCCGAGCGTAATGAGTTCCGATGAATTCCAGTTCTGATTGGTTCAAGCCGGCGCACAGCGGTGCACACGCGGAGCAAACGAGGCGACTGGGCATACGGCTGTATGCTTCGGAGTCGAGAATACGTCAGAAGTGGATCATGGGTGATATATGATACACGACCTATGCAGTCCTTCTGATCCCTGAATGTTAATTAGCGTTCGGTTACTGCAAGGTTGGGAATGCAACTCTGTCCATGCACCGGAATCAACACAAGTCTTTGCACTGGAAAGGACAGCATAAACCTGGGGCACATTTGCGAGTGGTAGGCCCTCCAGTGCTTCTTGGACAGTGTTCCAAGGTAGTAGCAGGCGTTCTCGACATATCCTCATCTTGCATTCCATTCCACGTGAGTGGGTAATTACGATGGTCCACGCCTTGGAAATGCGACGGGCACGCGGAGGCCACCATCGCCATCCCATGAACCTACATAAACCCGCAAACTCCCCAAGCGCCTCCTCATATTTGAAGCCCATCTAGCTACACTCACCGAAGAGAGTTGAGGCACCCAATGCCGCTACCGTTCACTTCAACAGACCGGAACCGGAATCCCTGGTTCAATCACTTACCCCTGAAGGTGAGGTTTAAGCATACTACCTGGCAGGTGTGGGCCATTTTTGACAGGGTGGGGTCCCCCCCCCCATGTCTTTGCATCCAGATTGCCAACATTGTTGGCGCTATCTTCGTCATGGGCGGAAACGTGTATACGGTCATTTCCCCCTGGGATGTATACTACACCGGGAGAGAGACCTACTTTACTCCCGCTCCGTGGTCGTTCTTCATCTGGTGGGTCACCAAATCAGATGGCATTGCCTGACAGCCCCAACCAATCAACCAACTTCCTTCCTACTACCCCAGGCCTCTGATCCACATGTTAATTTTGGGCACGTGCATCTACCAGTTCTCCGCCCGCGGTAAAGAAATCATTCTCGACCGGATTGGCTGGCGGCTACCGCTGCTCGATTTCCTCAATGCCATGTACATTTACTCCTGGACTATCCAGGAATACCGATATGGTGCGTATCATCGCTCGCCAGGGTCTCCTTTTTTTTTTTTTTTTTTGTTTCTGACGGAACGACTTTCTTAGCCCTGGTGTTTCTACTTTTCGCAGTTTCCGTGGTGACTGTGAGCTTTTTTGTCTCCCATCCGTTTCTTCCGAGCCTCGAACTGATCCCTACCATGCCCCCCCCTCGTAGCAAATCTATCAAGAAGTCAAAGTGACCGCGCTCCGCAACTTTTGCGACGAGGTCTTTTTGCACCTTCCTTTTTCGTTGTACCACGGTTGGACCGTCGGTCTCATCTTCCTCTCTGCGTTTGAAGCGTTCGGGGTCGATGCGCTCACGGAGCCAGCTGGCCCTTGGACAAAGGCTTTCGTCTTCGCCTCGCTGTAAGCATCCCCTTTTCTTTCGCGGTCGTTCTCGGGGACGTCGTCTTTTGAATCGAAACTGACGTTCCCCCCCCCAGCCTTCTTCTCCAGATCGTCGATTTCGCGTACGCCTATTCAGCCGTGGAGGGCGACCTTCCGGGATGTCTCGCCATTTCCTGGTACCTCTTCGCCGTCGTCGTTCACCAGAGCAAAGAGCGCTCCGAGTTCATCCACTGGAGTGGACTCGGTTTCGCCATCTTTTCGCTCTGCTGGATCATGCGGTGTGTGATCGGCCTCGAGCTAAAGTTCCGAGGACGCCACAATAGGTTGGGCATTGGTGAAGAGACGTCTCGTCTCTTGGGCGGTCACTAAGAGTTGAAGGAGGGATTTGTTTGTTCGTATTCGGGGTTCATGCAGTCAGAACTGCCAACAGAATTGTGGATAGTCAATCATGCCCGATTTTTTTCCATGCCTATGCCTGTATCGATGTCGACTCGTGTATCATAACTGACTCCACATAATTTGCTCTCAGCAAGTCAGATATCGCCTGCGCTCAGACTCGGTATAACATGTAATACAACAACTCATCCAGGACAACAATGGTCAGAGTAATCAGCACAAAAGGAGAGGACGTCAAGGCACAGGTATACAAACATCACAGCGTACAACCAGGAAACCGCGGAAATCAGCCAACGTGGGTGATTCAGAAGCTATTCGAATTTCATCGGATCCACCTTGTTTGTCGGAGGCAAACTGACGAAGCCAGAAGGCGGGGCGACCCGTTTTTTAGTTGGAGGGTTGTGCGGACTGTGGTCATCGCTTTTGCTCGGCTTTGAAGGCCTCAACTTGCATAATGCGACCGGAGGAAGACCGATAAGTCGTGACACAGTCCAAGGTAATTCAACTTTGGCTAGGCTGGCCCACTGAATGTACCGCGATAACTCCAGGTGAAGGGTAGGATAGTATGCTGCGGATGCTTTGCGGGAGATCTTCAACAAGCGTGAGCATACTAGCTTGAAGGGAAATAGACCAGCATACCAAGATGATTCGCTCAAGGCCCGAAGCAAACAAGTCCGAATGGAAACGATGAGCAGACATTTCATGTTCCATGGACAGATTGAGGTCATGGACAGATCTCGAGATAGTGTTGACGAGCTTCAGGTGGGTTGTCTACCCCAAGCGGTGAGCAACGTTCACACAATACGCCAGTAAACATACAAAGTAAGCCATCGCTTCAAACTCTACTCCGCCAGTCATGCCACCCGGTGCCTTGGGTTTCTCTACCTTTCCTTCATCGACTTCTGAGAGATTCCAGACAGTGTTGTTCGGATGACAGAAGACCCAGAAATAATCCCTGCAAACGTCAGAAAGTTCCTGTAGATATGATTTGTATATCCTCGAACGATGCAATGTTTCGATGAATGCGTGTGGGGATACCGGGGCTGCGGGTGATTCTGTCGGAGGAGGAGCCGGTGTCAACAAGAGAGCGCGGATAAGCGAGAAAATGTTCTTGTGAGGCGCGGGTAATGTGATGACATTGCTGGATGATCCTGATGATTCCCATGCCTCGCGACGAAGGCGTCCTCCAGATGAGGGAAGAGACGATGCTGGATAGATTTCGAATAGGATAAGAAGCAGTTCGACGATCAGCTGACGGGTCGCTACATCGCCGGGTTTCTTGTCAGAGTAGAGCAATGAGATCAACTGGACGAATGGAGTTGGGCAAGAACTTCGGAGGGCAAAGCATCCAATTGAGGACGTGGAGAGAGCTTTGAAGCACCGCAACAGTTCGTGAAGCATTTGATCATCATGCTGCTCTTCACTTGAATGTGGATCAATGTCTCGTTCCAAAGGAGACGTGAGATTGAACTAACCGCCACTCCACTTCGAGAATTTCATTGAGCCTCGTCAACAATGCGCTATAGCCTCCTGAACGAAGAAAGTCCTCTGTCCAACTGGAACAAGTTAAAACAAGTGGGCCAGCATTCACCAAGAGAACAAGGCTACCTTGCTACCTCGTTTCTTAGCATGAGTCTCAGCTTTTTGACGACTTCCACATCAAGTGTAGTGCTGGAAGACGAGGTCAAGATACTGCAAAACTTTACGGGTGTCATCCCCTTCCCGAGGGCCTTCTCTTTAGATTTGCTGGACACAAGTTCGACGGGAATTACAGGAGCTTGTGCACGAGAAAGCGTTTGTGTGGCATCAAGCGATACCCCTCTCCCATGAGATCTGTCCGAATTATCCAAAGTGTGGAGGTTGGTAGCGCTCTTGCCAGCAAGAGCAGACCCCCAAAGTCCGCCTCGCCTTGGTTGGCTGTCGGACTCCATTGTAGAGAAAGAAGTATGAGGAGAAGCTATGGACTCGATGCTGCGCGCTTTGCGCACTGTACGAGGGGTGGACGGAGCCGTTGCGGCTGTGGACGGGTTAACCGTCATGACCTGAGATGACTTGAGCATGGCGGCTTTCACCGTGGCGTCGATATTGGCAAGCTTTGGACGGAGAGTAGGTGGGATTTGGAGATCATCCTGTTCATTGTTTGTTAATATCCGGAAGCGTTCAGTGGGTATGTACTGACCAAGAGTCTGTCGAACGCCTGGTCAGTGACTACGGGTTCGACTGGGGGGTCCTGCGAGGCTTTCATTGATTTTGACTTTTCATGTTTTGCCTTGTCTTTCTGAGGCTTCGCTGGCACTGCAGAGCCAGGATCTGGGACGTTCTCCTTTCCGTTGGAGATGTCACCGAGACTGGTGAGCATGGTAAATTCGGAGGAAGGCATTCTTTTCAATGGTAATATGCCTTTAAACATGACTGGTGAATGTGGTAGTAAAAAGCTGCAGAAGGGCACGTTGCGCGGTTCAGATTGTCGACGCGTCGGTCACGTGCTGATTTATTTTCTAGATTTATTTAACGACAGGGAATTACGTAAGCAATAGCATAGCTTATATGGGCGCCGTTTTTTGATTGATGGATATGTTACACACTTTTACCGACAAGATCTGATTGGATGCGCCTCGTGCGCAATTTCCGTGCGCTCGGTATATAGCTTCGCGGCGTCGAGTGGACTCTCGCTCAGCGTTTCCAGTCACATCATACTCTCTCGAGCTTGTGAGTTCCTCTACAATGTCTGCTAATAAAACGGTCAATAAGAAACTGCAGAAACGGACCATCGATGCACCACTACCTTAAATGTCTTAACCGTCACGATATATAGGGTGTGTAAGATAAAAATCAGAGAGAACAGGCTAATCATCCCCGTCCAGTCTTAGACCAGCAAAAGTAGATTTCTCCCCTGAACATGCAAGAGGTCGCGCCATTCAACTGCACCTCCTCTCGTGTCCCGCCGCTGCCAGGCTGTTTCCATGACCATCAATGCCTGCTGGACATTCCCAAAGTGGCTCTGCTGTCCGACCAACCTCGCTTTGAGTATATCCCGCTTCATCGGGTCGTCCGTTAGGCAGCCCGCCAAACATACTGGGAATACCAGCGTCCGATCGAGCGCCGACATCGGCAGTTGACGTATAAGCTGGGTGATGATCTCGATGGACTGGATGATTTCTGGTACACCTGCAAACCCGTCAGCAAAGGTACCATCTTTTTATGCACTGTCATCACCCCTACCTGGAATTGGGTCACTCAATATTGTATGTAGATACAAGAGTGCTGCCTCCCGATATATGTTCGCGACTAGTTGTCGCGTGTCAACGACGGCTGGAATTCCCGGAATTCCCTTCAGGTTCGAATCCTCGCCGACAGGGAGGTCTGGGTGCAATGGAGTCAGATCGGCTTCCCGGGAGTACATTGGCTCGCATGAACGAAGGTGGCTCTCCACGATGTTTCCGCGCCGAATCAGCTCTTTCATACTCAGGCAGCCTTTCCGCATCTCCTGTGTTTTCCAACACGAGAGGGTGGAAATCTCGGCGATACCAAGCAGCACTTCGTCCGGACATCCAGTGAGGTTCTCCACCCGAAGGTCCGAGTCTTCTTTGGCACTCATACCCGAAGTAGCTGACCAGAAGCCTCCTCCTCCCCGATACAATCGTCGATAGAAACCCAAGTGTTGGGGTATAGTATGTAGAGTAATCGTTGACATGACATCCAACCACTATTAACGGTGAATCAGCCATAGGTTAGGCGTTGTTTCAGGTGCACTCTCACCATAGTGGCTTTCATCGCTACCCGCGCAGCTTGGCTCATGCCCATCATAGCCAGTTTGGGATTTTCGTGCGTTGGGATTCCAGTTTGGACCATCCAGTCGTTGGCAATATCGAGCATCGGCCGCCAGTCAGTCACGCCTCCGGAAAATAAGGAAAAGCCGAGGAGGTGCAGCGCAGTATTGGCGTCATCCTCCGTCAACACTCCTTCTCGAGCTTTATACAATTGCGCATGGGCAGTATCAAAAAATATTATTGCCGGCGAGTTCTCCAGATTGATGTTTACTGGTTCTAGTCCTCTGGCAGCGCGAATCCGCATGTTATGGAGATTGGCTAGGGCACATATGGCGTTCGTCAAAGGGCCTTGTGGGTCTTGGGATACAACCTTTGATTGATGCATCAGTTCAGTTCTAGATAAGTCCAGGTTTTAGTGAAGAAATCTTACTGAATATATTGCGTTTGCAGCAGAGTTGCCCGTAAATGCAAACAGTGACTTCCTGACATGCTCAAAATAGTAGAATACATGCTCGCTTTGGAGCGGATGTGCTGATAACGCAGTGGTTTCATGGTTAAATCCGAGCGCCTGTGGGGAGACGCTATCAAAGGTGTTGTCAAAAAGCCCAAGGTCTTGTGGTGAGGGATGCGAGGAAGAAAGTGACGTGGATGGTGTGTATGGCGAGTGACTGGTAAGCTGCGGTAATGACGGGTCAATCAGTGGCAGGGTCATGTTGAAAGGTGAGCTGAGTGGCAACCCTGGATTTCTGTCTTAGTCATTGCACAGAATTTGGTGAGCACTACCCACCGAACATCGACATCATTGGGCTTTCACCTTGGCCCTGCACTGGGATGGTGTCGACGATCGTAAGATTAGGTGCCCCAGTATCATTGATGAAGGAAGGAATTATTGATCCACTCGCAGGACCCTGATATTGTTCCGTGGCAAAGACTGTCGACGACGATGACGACGACGACGTGGCTTGTATTATAGAAGAGCGTGGTTGACCACGGATGAGGCCAGCTCGGGTCAATTTCGCTTTGATATCTGCTTTATAAGCTTCCACGGCTCGTTTGTCCTGAAGACGAGTCAGATAGATATCAGCAGAAATGCGAGGTGGCACGCACCCGCATCCAATCCGGGCGTCTTGCTCCCCACCCCAGACACTCGATTTGCAGCCGTCTGCATGTATGACAGGAGTCGCCTTCACGCTGCTCGTCGCATTTCTTCCAGGGCTTCGTCAGGGGGATAACACACCATCGAACGGTCGACTCACTTTTCTACGCAGTCGACAGGTCCTGGTGGCCAGACGTTCATCAGCTGGTAGCAAGGATGAAGAAACGGAGGGGACACGAACCAACATCCGCCCCTTCCTGCTGACGCTGGTCGGGGAAGGTCTAGTGGCATTCTATTGGGTGTTCCGCGGGAGCTCATGTGCAGTGGGTCTGCTCCATCTGACAGTCTTGACGTCAGTGAGGAGGTTAGAAGCGCGGGGGATGTGTTGCTGGAAGGGGTTTCTGGTGAGGGGGATTGGCTGCTGTTGGAGGAATTTGAGTTCCCCGACATGGTACTATGCAGGCTAAGTATCGTTGCGTCAGGGGGATCGAGGGAAGAGCTTGTTAAAAAGCGAGTGTGACAGGTGGATTGTCGTCGGGAAAGCGGTGATGGGAGGATCGGAAGATGAAGTAGGAAAATCGCCGATGAAGGGGAAGGTAGGAGGCAGTCGGGGATATAGATTGGGCAGGTTCGCAAAGGAGAATGCGGCGTGATGGCATTGCCACGGGCAGGTTAAAGAAGCTGATCAAGACAGAGGAACAGTAGTACTAAGGGGCCGGAAGTCTGTGCATGAAACCATATCGGTCGGTCGTGAAGTAATTCGGTACGGCCCTCGGGTACTAACGCCGCAGAGCGGGCTATGACAACTTCCCGTCGGTGCAAATCCAGTTGCGACCACGGGGTGATTCCCCCCGTCTAGATTGTGCCCATGCATGTAACGCCTGTAGATTGTGTCAGATGAGTTTCTTGGGAAAGCTTCTCGAAATAATCATTCATCCAAACCTTTAACGTATTCGTCATCATCAGGGCGAACAGCAACTCTTCTCATTTCCTTCTCAAGCCCATTAGCTAAGCCTCCGAGCTCAATGGCTGAGGGGTAAGGAAGCGAGGCATGAGCCGAGGCCCGGGGCTCGGTTCCCTCATCCTGTACAAAATGCCATCCCTACAGGAGGACAAACCACCTAAACAATAGCCCCCAAGGCTGGAGAGATAAAAAGGCACTCTGCTAACAACGAGCGTTCGGGTCCCGGAATTCATTATAACCGTCACGTCATTGGTCTCCACTCACAGCCGAGTACTATCTTTGACTCCCCCCGAAACCCGATATGTTGCTGCCTTTTTACCATACCCGGAAACGGTTGTACTGAAACCTGGGTGTGCTGCGATAGCATGCAGCGAATAGTGCGTGACCCCGTAGATACGATCAACGCGAGGCGTTGGCCTGGGGTGTGTGTGTTGCGTGCTGACTCTATCCGCCCACCCACTTAAATACCGTCTCTGCCCTGCCTGCTCAAGAAGACGAACCAGAGTCCGGATCGCCATCCCCACATGTTGTAAATCTTCCACCGTCAGATGGGCATGGGGGGGAACCGTTCGGTCCAACGGTGGGAGGAGGGCACTCGTGATTGGGTCGCAGGCTTCGGTGATGCGGGTTCTCCGGCGTAGCTGGGAACAAGTTCGGTGATGTGAAGGTTGAACGGACGTGTTTGGTAAACGAAGGAAATAATAATAAAACGAAACGGACAAGGGAAACCCCCGGGGGATATCACCGACTGATGGGCCAGAGACAAGGAAGTACTGTCAGAACGGATAAACAGCGGGTGCAGTTCCTTGAATGCCGGGGCCAGGTCTTCTCCGACTCGTCCCAGATAGGGAGATTAAATATCTATCCGTCTGGCAGGTCCCGGTTCCTCGACTCTCCTAATGACGGGGATCAAAATTTGCAATACATGCAGTCGCTGGGCACAAGCTGGGCCCATCCACCATTGGCAAGTGCGCAAGTCATTTCGCCTCCCCATGGAGCTTCCAACATCCCAATCCCAAACGGCGCAAACGTTGCCCAGAACTTAAGGCACCTATAAACAGGCACACACATCGCATCACGGCAAATTACCGTGAGCCTCTGCCTCAGCCGCTCATCTCTGGGCATCTTCTTGCGCCAGATTATTTATGGCAAGATATGCCCGGCTCCTTGATTCGGTTCAGGGAGGATGCCAGGCCATACGTAGTGATGTAGCAAATATGTCAACAAGCCGTGGTATTGACCCCATCCTGGCTGCCTTCAAGCCGCGTCAGCCCCCTGACATAACCGGCCCCCCAGGG
>JBBPRX010000603.1:0-13388 GCA_038093195.1 Boletus fagicola | reverse complement strand
CCCAAGTCGGAAGGGGATAAATGCCAACTTGGGCAGTCGTGGTGCTTAGTAGTGGCAACATGATGTTGTTGTGCATTGTCCTCACATCAGTCACGACGGTGATCATGCTGCATTGAGCACAGAAGGTCGGACTCACAGTCGTCTGCATAGTGTTCAACAGCAAACGCCCCTCGATAGCTTGACCAATGTCGACTACTGTTCAATTGGTCACGTGCGTGCTCTCGAGTCAGTTTAGTTGTGCTTCGCCGGCTGCTTTCTGTCCACAAGTTCAAGTCGACTCCCGGGCCGACGTCGTCCGTGTAAAGCATGGTTCAGTTCTGTCGTCTGACCTCCTTCTCAATCACGTTTCCCGGTGGGCTTCTACGAACCTGTTTAGAACAATAAATCCCGGCATTGCCTCACCTGCTGACCGAATCCGGGATCTGTTCACTACCTGCCACTCTTAAGTCTGTAAGTTGTAGGACGCCCTTGTGCCAACCTTCTTTGCTCATGGCTTAAGGAGTAGACCCAATCCAGGCTACGATGAATATGGGATCTTCTGGGAACACCACCTTAATTCAGATGAGTGAAGAGCCCGGGGCCAGTGTTGCACATGCCCGAAGACGTAAAGCTAATAGCGAGGCAGTGTATCCTCGAGGTAGCTAGTGCATTCCCCAAATTGACGGCGATGGGTATCACATCACTTGTGAAGTTCTGAAGATCAAAACCTTGCTATGTCTCGAATTGAACTGACTGAACGCGTTGTTTAGGCTGCAGAGAATCAATGATCCAAACGTTTTAGTTGAAGTGATGCTCGAAACCTGTCCAGACTCACATTCTGACGCCATGACAACACAGGGAGACCCGGTACCCAATATGACTCGTATTTGATCCATTTCCCAAATCGTATGCATTCGCCGGTGAACTCACGAGTAATGGCAATGATCATTCGTCGATACGCTAAACATTGTAGGTCCAGGACATCTGACATTACGGACGAACCAGCTCAAGCCGGCTCAACCACCTGGTGAACTATGGGCTCATGGACGGATATATGACTCCACCATCGTGGCTCTCCTCAATGTTCACGGTGCTCCGCAGTTCCACGCTGCTTCTCCTCGACGACCTCAGGGATCTTGGCTGTTGTGTTCTGCGGAGCAAGACCTCGCGGAAGGCTTCACCCTAGTTCCATGCCCTTTAAATACGGGGAACTCACGAGCAGAGCTCCGCGCACGCTTTCTTGTCTCCTGCTTGTGTCTTGTGGCCGGAGAAACCTCAACAACGCCCGAACCTCGTTCGCAATTCAAAGTCAGGACATTCGTTAGCGTGCTGGTGAGAGCTCGCGTCATTGGTCAAAGGGATAACTCGGATTGCCGTCAGCTGTAACGCGGACCGTCATGGACGTCTGACCCACGCCATGCTACTTAGCTGAAAAACGTTTTTAAGCGAGTATTGCGACGGACGTGTCTCATCCCTGGCTGAGAACGAGTGGGTCAGAGCTGTGTCTTTGCAGGGTTTGTTGCTGTGCAGCGAGTTGCTAACGTTGCCGATCTAGTGTCGCTATCCACTGGCGGTCTTCGAGAATGCCTTTCAAGCGTTTACCTCGGGAAATTATTCCGCTTATCGCGCACGAAAGACTTCTAACGGATGGAATCAGAAGGTTATCCAGTTTAGTCTCTCGTTCGTACCACTATCAACGGCAATACTAACTCTAGCACGCCGAGCATCATCCGAGAACATTCAAAACCAATACACAGCTTGAACTACGTGATGAGGGGGAGCGACCGCATCAAAATGAAGCGCAAGAGCTGTGTGATGGTCCCAGGCTGCGTGGCGTTCGGTGCGCTTGATGCCTCGTACGTTTATTCATAACGTTCACTCAGACATGGCGAGGCTGACAAATATTCACGGACTAGCCAACTGACTAATGCCCGTTAACCAAATTGGTGGCTGAAATTACACCGGACCCTAATTCACCCCTGGCGTTTCATTAAAATGAAGGGTAGTGCTTGGTCATTTCTGTGTAAGTAAAGACACTGCGTGCGGCCAATCGGACTCTTCTGGTGGTCGACCGAAATTTCTGGTCTTCCGAGGAATGTCTTGGAAGAGGCGCCGCCATCAGCCATCTGGGTCTAGGTGAGCGCATGCAAAGGCCCGCCGCAAAGTGAACGTGTTGACCTCGCATCACATTCCACCGCTGATTGGTGGCTAACGCCCTAATTCGGCTACTCGGCAGTACAATGCCGTGCTTCTGGCCTCATGTTATCCTTTCCATTCACATTCACACCTTCCGGATTCTAGAATGTGGACTTCAGTATTCCCGATCGTCCGAATCGTTTCGTGCATGCATCAATGAGACCCCGGTCGACTGTGGATGAAATCCGCCCGCCAAATCGTCTCTAGTGATCAGTGTGGATAGGGCCTTTCCTAGAAGCTCGGAGACGCGTGTAAGAGTTATCTTTCCACAATATTTCGTGTTTAACGTCGCTCCACAGTTCATTCTTGTTCTATTGTAAAACACAATCGCATGATAAGACTATACTCGCTTCGAGACTGCTGAAACCACTTTGGTAAGTGTGTCCACTGAAATCCATCATCCGCGACCCCCCTTGCAACACGTGGAGCTGTGCATCTATTACCCCACCGTACGGGCAACGTGTAGACACAATCAGATGTCTATCCCGAGTGTGGACTACGCAGGGTTCTCAGGGTCCTGCACCCAACTCAGCTCACATTGTTGCCCCGGAAGAATCCCATGAGGCCGCAAGGTCGGCACGCGATCCACTTATAAGCCCTGCCGCTTCCAGAACGTCGAGCAACGATCCGTTTTCTCTACCGCTCGAGCCCTTTCTTTCTATCTTCCCCACCCCCTCGTCCGTTTTACTCACGATGCTCGAGGCGTTCAAGATCAAGGAATTCGACCTCAACCCCATCTTCGAATCCTGGGCTAACCCACCCATGTTTTACGGAGAATCCAAGAAAGACTTGCCCGTCGACGAGTGGCTCGACCAAATCAAGTCGGGCTGTGTCGAGCGCAAGGTGCCAGAAGAGTACTGGCACAAAGTTGCCCAACATTATATGGGCCCAAAGGCGAAAACACGCCTTATTGAATTGAAGAACGTCATGGCTCAGATCAACGGTGGCAAGTATCGTTGGAGCTGGAAAAAGTTCAGAATCGCGATGAAGAACATGGGATGTACGCAGCATTTCGAGTCGTTGTCCGTGGACTGAGAGAGAGATAAGTCTCGCTAACCTCATGTTTAGGGGAGATTGATGTTACTGCAACCACCTCGGTTACTGTGGAGCGTAGATCATCGGGGAGCTGGCTAACACGCTGGAAGGCCTCGAAAGACAAGAACGCAAAGGAAACCGAATTGGTCGAGGTGACAAAAGTGGAGACGCCCGCACCAATGCCTCCACCCAAGGACCCTCGTCCGAATCCTGTCAAGGCACTCTCCGAGACCGCGATCCACGCTGCAACGTCCGCTTTCAGAGCTCGCCACCCGCCGCAGCGTTCCAGCACCATGGGGGCCGCGGTCACGACGACGACCACGTCGTCGGCGATCGTATCAGCAGCAGTCCACCCGCTGCCACCACTCCCTGTTGCAACACACCCAACTCCAGAAAACCAGGGTACGGACCATATGGATCCTCCTTCCGTCGCTGATGCACATGAAATTCGCTATTTGCTAGGTGTCACTACCGTATCCAACGTGCCGACCTGGTTACTCAACGCATGTCATGCCCTCAACTTCCTCACCGCGGAACACCCCAGAGCGATGACGACGCTCAGTGCCGTGCTCATTACCGCGGGAACGTTGCCGGCGATACCCGCGATCAGCGGTGGTACAGTCCTGGCTTCCGGGGTCGCCCAAGCTGTTGGCGCTATCGCCGTGGGTGTCGGTAACCTGCTCAAAGCCCAACAGGAAGGGCAGGTTCAACTCTCGGGACAAACTCAAGCTCCGGCAGGCCACCATCCACCGATGCGCGCTGCCACGTTCCAATGAAAGGTCGTGGAGGAGGCCGCCGATACACCCATTGATCACGACGAGGCTACGTCGCTGGTCGATGTAAACATTATGAGACTCTGAGTTGCGATACTTATAGATTTTCTTTGCACTCTTTTTCCATCGCGTATGATGTACACTTAACTACTGCGACGACCGCCATAGGGACATGCGGTCTGATGCGAACCTGATGGCTATCAGGTCTTCGCCTTCATGTCAGTATTTCGCTGATATCTACTGTACGTAGCTTGGTACTTAGTCGCCGTCCCAACAACGATGTAAACACGAGGAAGCCCCGTTGAAATGAATTGCGGGGCTGGAACCTTGTCTAACAAGGTTCAGTAGCAGTAGTACTTAATCACTATAGCATGGAAAGAAACGAAAACACGTTGCCTGGTGCCTTGCCCCCCCAGTCCCTGAAACTGAAGCTGATAAACAATCAGTGCCAATCACCGGACTCATCTACATTGTCGGAACATCCCTATCCCCATGGGTCAACGAGTCGCGCGATGGCTAGGCTTCAGCCATTTGCCGTCGAGGTCTGGAATTTCATGACCGGCAGGTTCACCGTCGACGAATAGCCCACCGGTTATGTCCCATTTATCCAACGGGATACCTGCATCCTTGCATAGCATCACAAAGTCGCTTGGAAGGGCTGCTGCCACCTCAAGGCGAAAGTGTTTGTTGTGTCCTGTTTTCCTAAATCGCTGCAAGGAAACGAAGCGATTCAGCAGATCAGTGATGTGCAAACATGACATGCATGATAGGAATCAGGCTTACGGAAAAGCACAAGCGCGAGGCATGCAGAAATATCCTGTTTTCGGGAACTCTGATAGTGCGGACGATTTTTTCGGAAATTGGGCTACGAGAGTACACAGGGTCACCAAGAATAGGTGCTTGGATATCGTCAGTATTATGGCCATTGGTGCCAAGAACATACAAGTGGAGTGACTTACCATGTAATGAATGAGCGAGGTGAACACGAAGTTGATGCTTTAACCCGGTGTGGAGCGTGAGTTTGAGTAAAGACAGGGGTGCTTTGGGCTAACCACGTGTTTGAGCTGATATGAAGTGGCGTAAGGGTGGAGAATACCAACGGAAGAGGCCACAAGCTCCCAATCTGTGGCTGCGAATTTGGCCTTGCAGCTCTGGCTGATAGATACATGGCCGCCGTCAGCTTCGATAGGATCCCTAATTTCACCGCTCCGCGCTTGAAAAGATTTTTCACCTCCCCTCACCAACGCCAGGTAGGTCTTCCCGACAGTTCTGTTGTGAAATTGCTGCGACAACTGTCTCGCAGCGGTAAGGTTCTTGGCAAGCACGAGCGCTCCGGTAGTGGACTGTAGATTGAAATGTGGGATAACACCAGCTTCGTCGAGATACAGTCATGCCACGAACCTTGTCCAGGCGATGAACGGTGTGAGGTACTTTCTCCAAATGAAAGTGGTTCTTCATATCTAGAATTCAGGAAAAGCTCACGGTGGTTCCATCACGAGGCGATAAATACTCGCCTGACAGCAGATCATTAAATTTATCCACATTTTGCTCTCTAGGCGTTTGATCCTGCGTATGAATTTAAATTTAACCAAGGGCGTCGCGTGCCAAAACCTGTGTGCAACCTACTTCACCATGCTGTGCGTCGGACCCTTGGCAGATGAGATATGGAGGCTTGTTGAGCACGATGACGCCCCGGTCGGCGTATATTGCTAACCTAGACCAGTTCTTCGAAGTTGCGGTATACAAACCAAGGGACACGAAACGCGTTACCTTTGACCGCGCTGCGGCGTACATGCACAGCACAGAAAGAAATCCGTGGGTAGCTTATCTAGTCTTCTTGCTACGCGAGTTATCTCCCTCAAAGGAGTCCGGGGGCTGCAGGTAATGACTTGCAGGTTGCCAAAAGTTATTTCAGTCTCAATTCAAGAGTCGATGCTCCATGACTAAGCATGCTGGTACAAATTTGGATTTGAACACCCCTATCTTACAAGTCTGGGGTAGCGACCAACCAGATCATCGTAGTGTTGCCGGGGCGCCTAAAGATGTTTCCCGTATGTTTTGCAGATGATGGCTAACGAACACGGGTGCTACTAACAATTGCTCCACTACTGAACAGTCTGGACTGGGAATATAAACACGGAATTTGTTTAAATGCTTCCCTCAGCATTCGACGTATGCACACTGCGTACTCTAAGAATCTTGTTACTCTCATTCCAGCCATACTTGCACACCAAGGCCTACGGAATTACCTCGGAGTCTGCAGCTCTATAAACCTAATCCGGCAACACCTTGAACAAGTCCGAACCGTTTTACTTTGAGTCGACGGCACCACTGACGAATACGTCTGATTCCACTCATCGGTACGTAGTTTTGACTCGGAAATTGTCGGCGTAAACCTTGCTTGCACGAAGAGTCTGACTGTATAAGCATTTGGAATGCAGTCGTAGCTAAACGGAGCGTATCGGAAAAGACATATTTGGTCATGTTGTGCGGGTCATATAGGGCGGATTTTCGGAGCCCGGGTTGAATGCCTCCTTCCGAAATCTGATATCAGAGTCGAGCTCGGCGTTCTCATCACAAACCTCTACAACACTATTAGTGGCATGGAGGCCTTCGAAACCTATCAGACACCGCTTGCGAGGTCAGAGATTCTGGTGTATATTGTCACAGCCATCAGAGTTCAATCGGTGCAAACAGCCGTTATGCCAGCAAAGAGATGTCCTATCTGTTTTCCTCGGCGGTGCGTGTCGTAGAACTGATCATCGGCAATGTTCGCGATCTGGTGGTTCTAGAATCGTTTCAAAACATGGAGAGAGTTATGGCTCAACCTCGCCATCGCAGAAAAGCAGCTCGGCCTTCCGATCAGTGATGAAGCTCTCGAGCAGATGAAGGCGAATCTCGTATGTAACCCCTTTAGATTCTTCATACACCTTTTGAGCTTGGTAGGATCTGACTCTGGAACAATTTGACATTGCTGCGAAAGAGGAGAAGAAACGCCGTCATGATGTTATGGCACATGTTCACACATTCGGTCAGGTTGCCCCAGCTGCGGCAGGCATCATTCAGTACAGTTCACCTTCCTGTTTCGCCAGTTCGCGATGGCACTTATGCACGTGTGTGTTTTTGCAGCTTGGGCGCCACCTCCTGTTATGTGACAGAGTGCGTGTAGCTACATTGGTGGATGTGACTCGCAAAGTTGAATCGTGGATCAGTAATGCGGATTTGATCTTTATCCGAACAGGACTTGGCTATCTCCTTAAATCTCTCGCTGTTCTCATTTCACGCCTCTCGACGTTTGCGGTCCAATATAGGGACCTTCCAACTCTGGGTTTTACGCACTTCCAGCCCGCACAGCTCACCACGGTCGGGAAACGCGCGACTCTATGGATTCAGGTGATGTCCATTCTACGATCTTGCCATGAGAAGAACAACTCAGCTGGTATTTCAGGAGCTTCTATGGGATCTACGGAATATCATGCGTGCACGAGATGACCTCGGATTCCGTGGTGTGAAGGGGACGACCGGAACGCAAGCGAGCTTCTTGGCCTTGTTTGATGGAGATCACGACAAAGTAGAGGAGCTAGATCAACTTGTGACGAAACTCAGCGGGTTTGGATATGCGTATCCTGTCACCTCTCAGACTTACTCGCGGAAGATCGATATCGATGTCTTGGCGCCTCTCGCGTCGCTCGGTGCCACGGCGCACAAACTTGCAACTGACTTGAGGTTGCTGGCTAATCTCAAGGCCGGTGCATTTCCTTACGGGATGAATGGCATTGACATGACTGCAATTACAGGAAGTTGAGGAGCCGTTTGAATCGACTCAGATAGGTTCCTCCGCGATGGCGTACAAGCGAAACCCAATGCGGTCTGAGCGTGTGTGCAGCTTGTCACGACACCTTATGGTATTGCACCAAAATGCGCTGATGACGTCCAGCGTGCAGTGGTTTGAGCGGACATTGGATGACAGGTTAATTCTGTTGACGAGAGAAATTGATTACCGTGACACTGACGGAACCGTAGTGCGAATCGTCGGGTGACACTCCCGGAAGCTTTCCTGACTGCAGACATTGTCCTGTCGACTCTGCGAAATGTGTCTGAAGGCCTGGTGGTGTATCCCAAGGTTATCGCTCGGCGGATTTCCCAAGAGCTTCCATTTATGGCAACAGAAAATTTAATTATGGCTATCGTCAAAAAGGGTGGTGATAGGCAAGAAGCACACGAAAAGATCAGAGTGAGCCGACTTTCGCTGTCACGGATGATGTGATGGATAACATCAACGCGTCGCCTGAATAGGTGCTCTCCCACGAGGCCGCGCACCAGGTCAAACAGCTGGGGCTGGAGAACGATCTCATTGAACGTGTCCGAGGGGATGCCTACTTCGACGCTATCAAAGGGGAGCTGGACGCGTTGCTGGACCCACAAACGTTCATCGGGCGGGCACCGGAGCAGGTGGACAAGTTCATCAAGGAGTGGGTGGAGCCGGCCCTGGGGGACGAGGAGCTGGAAGAAGCGGTCATGTTAGCTGGGAAGGTGGAGCTGAGTGTTTAGCGTAGGTCGATTGAAACACGCACGGCGTCATTAGTACGTCTTGGAGCACTTCTTCGGCCCGAACATCGCTTCCGTCGGCACAGTCGGAGCTCGAAAGTTGAAAGAGCGCCCGAATATTTGGTACAGTAGACGGGTGAGTATAAGCTCAAGGACTCGGGCCCGTTGGAAGCGATTGGATTATTAGAGGTGGTGTCGTGTGCGAGACTACGGCGAGGGAACGAAAAGAGGTCGGTTGTTCTGTTGAATTTGTTTGTTTGCGGGACCTGACACGCAGCGGAAGGAAATAGAGGGCCCCATCAATTCGCACGTTTGCTCCTTTGTCACGTTGGAATTTGCATCCCTGAGCTTGCTTTTCTCCTCCCAACTGCCATCGTCGGTTGTGGTGTCGTGGCGAGTCGACATCCGTGAGTGTCGGCCGTTCTCTTTCTGCCATCCAGCTCACCAAATACCACGCGCACCCGTTTGTGTGTTTTCTATCTATAAGCGTCTGCGAGCCCTGGTCTCTGCCCTGTCGCTCGTCTGGCCCAAGGCGCAATGAGCAATCTCCAAATCCCAGACCCTTCCCACTCGGGCTCTTCGCGACAGCACGGCCCTTCCCGGCCTGTCTCCGTCTCAGCCCAGCCATCGCCCGTCGCGAACCATCAATCGTCATCCAGACGACAAAGGGCCTCTCACCAGGTCGTCTCTCCTCAGCATCAACAACATGCTGCCGATGATCAACCTGGATTTCGTGACGTGTACTCCCATCCAGCCGCCGTGGCCTACGCCGCCGCACATCCCCGGAGGACAATCCCCAAATTCGGTCCCTACCTACTCCTGCAGACCGTCGGAGAGGGCGAGTTCGGCAAGGTCAAACTCGGCTTGCACAGTCAATGGGGCGAAGAAGTGGCTGTAAAATTGATACGCCGCGGCAACATCGACACCTCCGTACGCATGTCAAAGGTCGAGCGCGAGATCGAAGTCCTCCGGGTAGGATTCTTTCTCCGATGATCAACTTGATATTGACGTGCCCTTAGACCTTGAAGCATCCGAATATCGTCCGTCTGTACGATGTCATCGAAACAGACAAGTACATTGGCATAATTCTGGAGTACGCCTCAGGTGGCGAGCTCTTTGACCACATTTTGGCCCACCGCTACCTCAAGGAGAAGGATGCTGCAAAACTCTTTTCTCAGCTCATCTCTGGTGTCTGGTACATTCATCAAAAGAAAATCGTTCATCGTGACCTTAAACTCGAAAACCTACTCCTCGACCGCAACCGTAACGTTATAATCACAGATTTCGGATTCGCTAACCGTTTCGAACATCGTGCCGACGATCTCATGCAAACTAGCTGTGGTTCTCCCTGCTATGCTGCCCCGGAGCTGGTCATATCTGAAGGCCTTTACGTTGGCTCCGCCGTCGATATCTGGTCCTGTGGCGTCATCCTGTATGCCATGCTTGCAGGCTATCTCCCCTTTGACGACGACCCCGCTAACCCTGATGGCGACAACATCAACCTTCTGTACAAGTACATTGTTAATACCCCCCTCTCCTTCCCCGAATATGTCTCTGCGGAAGCCAGAGACCTTTTGTCCACGATGCTCGTCCCAGATCCTACGCGTCGTGCAGACTTGCGGTCGATCATGGCACATCCCTGGCTGTCAGCTTACGCGCACATCTTCTCCAAGGTCGTTGATGACCTTGAGCGCGCCGCTATGGAACAACACCAGATGAAGCGACTGGCTTATCAGAGACAGATGCGCCAAGCAGCCACAGCTCAACCAGAGCCCAGCAGAGTCGCACGTACCCAAAGTGCTCGTGTCGATGGCATGCTTAATGTTTCCACTTCTTCTACCAGTCCAAGGAGCCACTCCTATAGAGACAATTTACCCGCTGGTCAACCAGAATACCTCTATGAGACGTCCATCGACCAGTCGATATACTCATCATCATCTCCCGCTGCACCTCACTCTCGAAATGCTGTTTCTCTCGCTGTCACACCCGCTACGTCTATGGGTCCTGATGACGATCCATTCGCGCCTTCAGGTACTGTCAATATTCCTGTCACGATTTCATCACCAGACGAGGGGCCTTCTGTCACTCCTAATATCCAAGATATCGACTCCTCCTATCCTCCCAATGGTTCTGCAAAATCCCCTACAGACACAGGAAAAAAGAAAGCTGCCAGTGGTTTCCGCCACACCATCCAAGTGGAGTACCCTGGCGATCCTCACCCCCAGGAGCAGGCCGCTGGGTCCAGCCATGGCAAATCCTCAAGAGCAGACCCATCTTCTGCTCGTCCCAGCTCCAAGCAGGGTATCCAACCTCGCGATCGTATGGTGTCCGGATCTCATACCACCTCCCGTCTGCCTGGAGAGAAACCCTCTGCGGTACCCTCTACCGATCCCCAGATGTCGACACCCAAACCTCTTCCTCCCGCTCCATCTACTCCTATTCCTTCCCGTGTCGATACGACGCACCTCACTCCTTCTGCCGCGCTGCGCGAGAACCAGCCCCAGACGCCTTCAGTTGCTATCTCTCCAGCCAGTCCCACTCCGACCACAAATGCGGAGGACAAGTCTTCAAACTCCGTCAACACTACTGCTGGCTCCTCGGGTTCTGGGTCAAGCCGTCACCGCAAGGGCTTATCCGTGGACAAGTTTGGGCTCGGCAAGATCTTCGGTACAAACGGCGATCAATCCACCGCCAACGGTACACGGTCCCGTGTCCCATCTGAAATCTCGGCTCCTGGTACGCCCATGGCGGAAGAGAAGAGGGCACCGTCGACGGTGACAAGCACCAACGGCACTCCCAAGAACGCACTCCTGAGCCCTGTCTCATCCAGCCCGACCGACTCGGCCAAGAAGAACAGGAGGAACACGCTCACAGTTATGGTCGAGCCCTTCAGCCGCACCATCAAGGCGCGGAAAGGCAAGACTCCTGTTGGTGAGAGTCCTATCAAGGATAACCGCGATCTCGAGAAGCAGTTGCCACCGTCTTCCACTGCTTCTCCCTCCCAGACCAATCGTGGTACTATATTCCCCAGCGTGGCGAAGGACGGACATCAAACCCACGATATGCCCGCATCGACGACCAAGGCTCGCAATGTTATGCAATGGTTCAGGAGAAGAAGCAACGTCAAGCCCGATGGAGAGGAGTCCTCTGATCTGGGAGCCTTGCGCGCTGGCACGGATCTCTCGTCGCGTTCGCAGATTCCGACGCCGAGTTCCAAGACGGAGTTGGACAGAAATGGACATCAGGGTCGATCCGCTGGTCCTGGGGAGACCTCGTTCTCGTTCTCCAGGGCTGGATGGAAATTCAATGCTTCTACCCCCACCAAGGACGTCTTGCGCATTCATCATGGCGCTGTCGATCAGACTACGATTACTACCCGACCACCTCCAGAAGTTATCAAACATGTTTGCAAAGTTTTGGAGGAGATGGGTATGGACATCAAGGCCGAAAGCGAATACAAGTATAGATGCGTCCGCGCAAAGAGGAGAAAGAGTGGTGGCGCAGTCGGATTGGGCTTTAGCACGGTTGGAAGTGGGAGTGGGTTAGCGGCGTTCACGATGGTTGGATCAGCGGCATCTAATGGCGTACGTCATTCCTCTCCCTGTCGTTCTGGAGAGTTGTTGATGATGAGGATTTTGTAGGTTGACAAACGTGGTCTTCCCGTTCCGTCCCATCCCTCCCCTGGTGGCATGCTTAAAGGTCTCCTTATGCGAAGGCAGTCATCTCAGGTTTCCGGGGTGGCGTCCTCACACCCTTCGTTGTCCTTGGATGACGAGAACCCTGCGACTGCGACTGCGCCTTCGCCTGTCGAACCCACCTCGTCCGGTGTTGGAGAACCTATTTATGGTGATGTTGCCCAGGATGCAGGGGATGAAGTCCGCTTCTCGATTGAGCTCACACGGATAGACCGCCTTAAAGATACCTATAGTCTCGATATCCGTCGTTTGAAGGGCAACCTACGAAGCTACAAGTTCTTGTACGACACCATCAGAGAGTACGTACGCTTGTCGTTCTATCTCGTACTGTACACGCTGACGTTGCCTTTTTACCAGGAGGGCAGATCTTCAGAGTTAAGGTATTGGCAGGTACCTCTATCTTAGGCCGTCGCGCTGTTCTGTCGCGTGTCGTCGCGGGGGAACGTTGGTCGCACTCACAATTTCCTTCATACCCTACCAATACGCTCGTAATCTTTTTGCCCCTTTTTTCGCTCACCTTGTATTCAGCTGTTTATGTCTTACCCTGCTCTTAAGTTTTCACTCGGTCGACTTGACACACTTTTTTTTTTGTCACTTGCTGTTTTCTCATGTCTAGCTTGGTCTGCAATGACGTCTGCCGTCCTCCAACATTCAGAGGTTTCATTTTTCATCCTTTTTGCTTCCGTATCCATTCAAATCACCATGATATGACAAAAATCTCCATTCAACCTTATATGTCTGTATCGTAGTGTCGTCACTCGGACCTTTTTTTTTTTTTTTTTACCCGCAAGGAATGGAAGATGATCATGATCGTACATATTCCAAATGTCGTTCGTAAAAATGCAATGTCCATAATGTGTTTACATCCATTGAAATCGAAAAAAAAGTGAAAATGAAGAGGTTTCCATTCTGCTCTTTCAAACACGTTGGGGATCCTCGCCCCACTTGCTGCATTGGATAGCAAGTAAAGCTGGATCATGCGTCCGTCATGATGGAAAAGGAAAACGTTCCGTCGAGGTCCTGTCCCACCGAGTCCGAATCGTCCATCGAGCAAGAAGGGTGATAGAGCATGGCGAGTGGACCGTCGCGACGACCGTACCGAGATTCTGGACCACATCGACGCGTCGAACTACCGTTAGTCCGGGCCAGCGTATCCGTATAG
>JBBPRX010000602.1:0-13397 GCA_038093195.1 Boletus fagicola | reverse complement strand
TTTCCATTTCGAGGTCGAAGTTTGCATACACTTCCGGTTGGCCCGAAAGTTGGCCATCGACCACGACAAGTCTACCAGCATGCTCAGCCGTCGGTTTGTCACAAGATTTCCTCAGCTCAAAACATTGGGAAGGGCCACCTCTACTGCTGCAAGCGTACCCACCCCGCCAGCTCCTGCCTCCGAGTCGAGCGTCGCGCCGCAGTCACCCAATTACCCGACGACGTGGTCGACGAGTCAGAGGCCCCGACCCGCGTCTAGTTCGGGCCCTCGCTTTGAACAGACATATATGGAGCTCCAACCCAACCCACTCAGCGCTATGGAGCTGGTTGCCAACGAGCCGATCAGAGTTGTTCACGGCCGAAAGGCTGTCTGTGACGGTGGTGAGCACGTGCAAGAACATGCCTGTCTTTCGTCAGAGTGCTCACAGATTGGTCAGGAGGAGGTCCTCTCGGTCACCCCAAAATCTTCATTAACCTAGTTCGCACTGGCCCACTTCCTTTGTGATGTGCCGTTTTGCTAACATGATTCAAGGATCAACCTGGTCCTCGACCATGCGGGTGTGTTTCATTGTTCTTTCCATCTCACGCCATACTGATTTCCGAGTCGGACACACTCTTAGTTACTGGTGTGTTGCTAAACACTTGTCTTCTATATGATCTCGGCCTTACATCAACCCGTCAGTGGCCTCCGGTTTGAGCAGGCCCCGCATGGACACGAACATTGACGTATTCAACATCGTGGTTTTATGTAGAGATATACAACAGAATCACACTATTATTACCGCAAGAAAACAGTGTCGACTGCCTGGTGCGTTTATTGCAAATGGGTAAGGGTACAAGTCAGCGCTCTACAACGCTGAATCACAGTAAGTATGCCACTAGAATGCCAGTAAGTATAATAAGTAAGGGCGAACTAAGGCCAAAAAGGCTATACTACGCGTCACGAAGAGGGTAGTACCTCATAGCGCCCATGGTTCACCAGGAGGTCAGAGGTGGATTTGGGGATGGGCTCAGGGTGTGGGGATGACGACAGAATTGAGGTGGAGAGCAGGACGAAGATTGTAGCAATGAACGCGCGTATATGGGATAAAAATGAATGTTCCTACAAAGCCTCAGATGGAGGTGAGCGAAGGTGTCATTCGTCCTCTGGCGAATGGAAAGACATGGGGGAAAGTGGAGGATACTCCCCTTCTGCCACAGCTTCGAGGTGCGAAAAGGGCGGGAGAGAATGAGATGAGAGATGGTCGCTAGGGGACGATGGCAGTGGTGTCTGGATGGAATGACGACCATCAGACAAGAACCATAAGGAGCACGTTTACATACCACTTTGAATATCGGGTTTATCGCGGCATTTGGATCAATCAGATCAGTTGGCGGGTGACCGTATAGTTGACCATTGCACTCGTACGATTTAGGAGAGGAAGAAGGATATTGGATAAGAGGAGGGACCACATAAGGACTGGCGGCGGATTCGTGAGAATTATGGGAGTGCATCCACGAATTGGGTGAGGGGGACAGCGACAACAAGTTGATTGGCGGAGGGGAAGAGGTCCCCGAGACCGAAGAGGTGGTATCGACAGATGCGCGGATATTGAACTCGTTGAACTGGTGATCTAGGGATATCGAATTTGATGATCGTGCGGAGGTGGGAAAGTCATCATACGATGTTCTGCCCGTCCTCAACGAGGATACAGATGTCATTCGGTTAATACCGTAGACAGTCGGTCGTCGGACGCGTCCGGGTCCTGGATCACTATCCACTGTTGCGGACGACATGGCTGACATCCTCCCTGTGCTGTGGACATCCGACGATGACATGGAATGGTCGTCGTCGAAGTCTCTACGACGAACCTTGCTCAAGCGTTCGTCTCTAGGTAACCAACGATCACTCGAAGGCAAGTTCGTGTCTGGGGGTTTGAGATATCGCCCAGAGGCCGCATTCAACGTGGGCGAGGATACCTTGCTACTGCTCTGGTTTTGCCGTATCGGGCCTGACGCTGAAAGCTTTCCCTTGTCCAAATCATCGTAGTTTGGACGTTGGTTGACACTCAGCAGACTACCCGAATGTGTCCACTTCCATTCCAACTCGTTTCTTGCGGTAGTTTGCATGAGCATCTGATTACGCTTCTGCATGACAGCACGGGCCTGCTCCCTGTGTAATCGCTCCGCGAGCGCGCGACGCTGCTTCTCCGCTTCGAGTTGTAACCGTTCGGCCTCCCTCTTGATAGCTTTCGCATCCTTACGAGCGTTGGCTGGTGAAACGTCTGTGACGGAAAAGCCATCAGAGTTCGTAGACTGTGTACGCTTGAGAGAGGGAGTTGAACTTGATCCCGGAACCTCGTCCACGGGGGGCAGGGACTGTTGATGTGGCTTCTCTCCATGACCAAACACGCCGAGACCCCATCTTGCGTTCTTCTTGCCAAACACGAGGGAGGATCCAAATCTGCCGAGCTTGCTGACGGACGTGTGGTTGGCGTCTTGTGGAGGGATATGTCCGGCCATCGGAGGCGGAACCGTAGATGTCTGAGTGTCCATTGCATGACTGTCTTCTGGGATTTCAACCAGTGGAGAAGAAACATCCATCTGATCCGAGTCTGACCGAGCATGATTTGAAGGCCACGTAGAAGATGCATGTGTGCGGGCTTCCTCGACAATGTCTGACGAAAGCGGAGGGTGGGTGTATATCCGAAGGTCGTTCGTGTATTCTGTTGTTTTGTGGGAAGAAGGCGTATGTGTGGTCGAGTTGATGATAGAAGGGACAAAGGTAGTGCGGTGGGAAGAAGCGGCGTCTGGAATGTGAGATGGGTGGAGGCTCGAGGCAGGATGGTATGGGGATTTTGGAAGGGAATTGTGGGAATGCGAAGGAGGAACACTGCGAGGGGATGCAGAAGGTGTGATAAACGGCGCGCCGTTCGTATGCAACTTTGATGGGGTTGTGGGTAAAGTTTGCACATGCAAGGCAGGGGGCATTGGGGGCATGTTCTGGGGTAATGCTTCGATGAGGTATGGATGCTCCAGACATTGACGGCTAGTCAGCCGCGCATCTGGATCATATTTGAGCAGGTCCGATATGCACTCGATAAGCTTCCGAGGAATGTTGCGGTCGAAATAAGAAAAAAAGTCTCTCGGTTGACACTGACGACCAACGATGAGTACACGGTTGGATAAGGATGAAATAACATGCGGATCACCTTGGGAAAGACAAAGTTGAACTGCTTTGCCATCTTGAGGCCTTTGCTCCACTTGCCGCCTCCAAAGTAACGACCCCTAGCATCCGAGCCATAATCGGCTGGATCGCCAAGGACCTCGCAAATCCTGTGTATTTGGTCGATTTGACCCGAGCCCGGAAAGAGTGGGCGGAGATTAATTAGTTCAGCCATAATCGTGCCGAACGCCCACATGTCCACAGGATTAGAATAATCTCTGCTCAGGAGCAAGACCTCTGGGGCGCGATACCACCTGGTGGAAACGTACTCGGTATAAGGGGGAGCACTTGCAGTTTCGCGTGCAAGACCAAAATCAGCGAGTTTGATGATGGCTACGACGTCCTTTTCTGTGGATGCTGTGGGGGGTGCGACTGGGGATAAGGAGCGGTATTCAAAGAGACCGGTGGTGGTGACGAGGACGTTCTCTGGCTTCATGTCCCTGTGGAAATAGCCAGAAGCATGTATGTGGTGGAGGCCCGAGACGATTTGTCGGAAGATGGAGGCCACGAGGCCACCTGCGAGAGGACGGCCTTTTCGAGCCTTGATGAGGTGATATAGATTGCCCTCCATGCTCTCGAAAACAAAGTAGAGCTCCTTGGTATCTGGGAGGAGAAAGAAATCGTAGAGAGGTATGATGCATGGGTGGAACGGAATTGCGCGGAGAGACTGGGAGTGGGATGGTAAGGGGGAAGGAGGAGGAAGAGGAGGGAAAACAGACCTCGAGCTCCTTGAGTCTCTTGCACTCGTCCCAGCCGCCCTCCCACTTCTTTTTCATCCTCTTTACGGCGACGAGACGCTTTCCAGCCCACTCTGGACGGGCGCCGCCGCCGCACTGCATGGGGGAGAGGGGTGTATTGGGGGGTAGGGTCCCATGCCAATCGCAGAGGAGGACGGTGCCGAAGGAGCCGTCGCCGAGGGTTTTGATGGGGGTGTAGGAGCGATGTGAGCCTGTCGGGGATGGATTAGGAGAGGGGGGAGAAGAGGGGAGGGACATACTCGAGCGAGCATCGCCGACCTGGAGTCTGCCGTTCTGGATTGAGACGGCGGGGATGCCTTGGACGTGCACGGTGTCTCTTGGGCCGTTCTTCGTGCTGGCAGTGCTCTGTATGACATTGTTCGAGGATGTGAACATGATACTCGAGCATTGCCTTGAGGAGGGGGAAGTACTAGGAAAACATAAAGAAATTACAGCAGCCTGCTCGAACTCGCACCAAGACGTGATACAAGCAATCGTATTAGTCAGCACTCGACGCTAGTACGGCACTTCGTGGAACAACTTGGACACGCTCTCGCCGTAATGGCTCCGTCTGATCACCTCCCCGAGCACTGGCCCAATGTCGATCACCTCGATCTTGCCGCACCGCGCCTGGTTCTCCCCCTGCGGCAGCGTGTTCGTCACAATCAGCTTCTCCAGCGCACTCCCCTCCACGTTCTCCAGCGCGTCCCCGCTCAGGATCCCGTGCGTCACAATCGCGTACACCTTCGACGCACCCCCCTCCGCCAGGTGTCGCGCCGCCAAGCACAGCGTCCCACACGTATCCGCCATGTCGTCGACAAGGATCGCAACCTTGTCCTTCACGTGTCCAACCAGCACCATCCGCGAAACAGAGTTGGCCTTCTTCCGCTCCTTGTGGAACAGTGCAAAGTCCACCCCAAGTCGATCCGCGATAGACGTCGCCCTGTTGCACCTCGCGTCAGCCCACACTCCCTTTACATTGCCTCTCCTCACCTCTTCGCACCCCCCGCGTCCGGCGACACAATCACGATCTGGCTCAGATCAAAGTGTGTCCGGATATACAGAATCGACGAAGGCTCCGCATAAAGCTATCTCGCCAGCACATCAGCCAATCATGCAGCACATTCCAATTCACAACACTCACGCTGTCATGTATGCAACCAGCACACGATCAGTGTCCGATGAATGCTCCATAACTCATCCCACTCACTTGTCCACGGGCACATCAAAGAAGCCCTGAATTTGTGACGCATGCAGGTCCATGGTCTATCATCAACACCGTCATCACTCCCCGGCGGCGAAACCGCAAGAATCATGCTCACGATGACGTGGTCACAACCCGACTTTTGTATCATGTTGGCAACGAGTTTCGCCGAAATCGGCGCCCGACTCTTGTCCTTCTTGTCCTGCCTGGCATACGGAAATAATGGCAACACCGCTGTGATCCGTCTTGCGCTCGCTATCTTGCAGGCATGGATCATAATGCAGAGTTCCATTAGCGCTGTATTCACCGCTCCGCATCCCGTGTTGATGATATACACGTCATTCTCCCGTACGCTTTCAGCGATCCGGACATTGGTCTCGCCAATTCCGCTCTTGGTTACTTCGGCTTTCGAAAGAGATAGACCGAGGCTAGAATTCATTCAGGATGTGTAGACCGACTATGCCCGGGTCCATACCGCCGAGCGATGATTTCCGCCAACTCTGGATGGCTGGTGCCTGTTCGTCATGTGCTATTGTTACCGCCTCCGCGTCCACAGACATAGCTAACGTACCGGTAAAAATCTTTACGCCGCTGCCGTTCAACATCCTGTCAGCTAACACAAGGAGAGACGCAAGCCCATAAAAAAGCGACAGCCAGAGCAGAGCCATCCAATCTTGGCTGATCCGTCGTGACCGTGTGACACGTGGCTGTGTCGGTCCTTACGCAGCCACCCAAGTCACAACAACACGAAAACGCGAACAAGTGGATGAGTGATGTATTGGCACGTTGGAAGGCTACAAAACTACACGGTGGGTATTGCGACGGCTTTGGCAGAACGTGACACTGATACTAGTACTGTAGGTTCGGATGTTGAATAGGGAAGACGATTCAGAGCGAACGAGAGGCGAGAGAAGCGAAATAAAATTATGATACTGAAACAATGTGAGGCTGCGAAAGTTCGAATACTCAGTCGACCAATTGAAAAACCAACCAGAGCATAGTTTAGGACTCTCGAAAGATGGTACCGAGAAAAAAGATACAAGACTGCGGCCACGGGGGTCGGAGAGGTAGACAACTGAAGCGGATAGGACCACCACATATTATGGGCGGGGCGGGAGTAATGCAAATATATGCATTAATGTTGGCAACAGTTGTATCGGCGAATTGGTCTAGGTGGCATGAACTGAAATGCTGGTGGAGGGGGGCCCTGTACGTGAAACAGATGCATGTGCTCCACTGACACGATCCCCGTTGAGTATGGAAAGTAACTGGACGCTACTTGACGGGAGGGGTGGTCGAAATTGCGGGGATAAAGCAGCCTGTGCTGCAGGCACTGGATGCGCATCACGAAGAGCGCGGAATGAGTGACTAGGTGCGCTGGGTACGGCGTGCTCCGATGTGCTAGTATAGGGATAAATAGAGTGAACAGTGTTTGACTGAGCTGATGAATGCAGGGGGGTAGTCGAATAGCTTGGAGCAAATGTCTGAGGAATCGGTGTGGGTAGAAGTCTTGCCGGAGGGTTTGCTGGAGGCAGAACGTGGGCTGGACCACCCGAGAGAGACAGTGCTTGGTTGTGATTCCTCACGCCATGTGTAAACAAACCACCCACATAGGTAGCGGTTGAGCGGTTGAGCTGGCAAGAGCGAGGTCTAACTTGGAACGGATCCCCTGATATAGGATGTTCACGGGAAGCGTGTAACGGAGGCAAATTCGCGCCCCGAACTGGGTGCAGAGAAGGCACCGTCGTGCCCGACTCATATGAAGCTCTAAGGTTGACCTGAGAAGCATACGATGTCGGCGGGGGCACGGAAGTAGAGGGGTCGGGGTAGCCGACAGAGGGGCAATCCGGTCCGTGGATGAGTGGTAATTCCCGGCTAACAAGAGTAGGTGTCATCTTGGATGACTCGTCCGCCACGGACTCGAGAAGCGCCAATTGTTTCAGCCTTTTCCCTGACGCAGGCACTTCAGCTGGTCGGGAAAGGTACGGGGAAATGTCGGCAATGCTGGAGCTACGACGAGAAGACATGAATGGCTTCCGTGCTGTGGTTACAGTGGAGGATGACGCTGCAATGGAATTTGCAACGGCGACAGGTGATGTATCGCTAGAGCCACTATCCGCTCGGGATGCCACCTCGGATTCGTTGGAAAGCGTGAGGTCGGAATACTTTTCACAATTGTGAGAATCCTCAGTTGAGATATGTATAGCCTTGGAAAGTCCCGGAGATTTGACCAGCGTCTCGCTAAAGGTGGGGATACGGGAGGACCAGTCCGGGGTCTGTGAACGATTGGATGGTGAGATGGATTTTGGTAATGGAGCAGCTCTGTTCACGGCATGTAGTGGCATCGAACCGACATTCTTGGAAGCTGAGATGGAGAGTGAGTTTAAAAGCCGGGCAAAGTGTGGATCCAGAGGTTTGACAAAAACACCCTTCTCCTCGTCCGACTCGTGTCTCATTATTATGTGGTCGTTAGGAACCGGAATGGCCTCGCTGTATTGCGGTGAAGGTGTTTGTGGTTCGCCAGTGTCAGCAGAAGATGAGCTTGATTCTTGTGCACCTCTGTCACCCGATGTGTAGGAAACAGACTTGCGGTTCCTTGATTCAAAGGCTCTAGGCTTTCTTGCGGTGATAAATGCCTTCAAAGCTCTGTTGTGCGTGATCAGAAGCATTTATAATAATAATCATTCAAGACATACACAATGAATGGCGAGATCAAATAGAACTTGCTGGGAGCAGCCTTATTACGCTTCCAAGTGGGTAGGTCCGTCAGTTTAAACCATTCAATTCGCTGGTGATTCGATTAGATGTTGGATTCCTGATGAGACCATTGGCACATACACTGATCTCCTTGCGAGTGCGAGTTTTGAACGAAAAGTCCTCTGGGATTCCAGGAACAATGAACAGAGAGATAAGCTGCTCCTTTATGGACATCTCTATTGCATCTGCAGGGTTAATCTGTCCCGCCAAGTTGTAGCCCGTCTCTTCCAATACCTATGAAACATTGTTAAGAACAACGTATTATTGCAATGAGCAGTGCCTTACCTCGCGAATGGCGCATTCATGAGGAGGTTCGTGCTCATTTATCTTACCCTTGGGAAAGCCCCACCCCGATGAAGATTTCCACCCTTTCACAAGGATGCACTGGAACAGGATGGGGTGTTGAAATATGAGAACACGATATGGATATAACAAACCTTCTCCCAGGTCTCATTCAACATGATTGCACCACAAACAGGGACTCTGGTTTTATACTGCATGAAGGTGTTGAACGCTTGTTCATGATCGTGACTCCATTGATGCAATAGCGGGCAGGCATGGAACAACATCTCGGAGAACTTCTTGAGCGGTAAAGACGGGAACTTTGGGTTTTGTTCTCGAACGAAGTCCTCGTAGAACCAATGGCTATCAGTGATTTGCATGAGCCCGGGAAAGGCTAGTAAAAGGCTAGCAAGTGGCTTACGCTTGCTCCACCTGAAAGCATATCCGCTCCAGCGATGAAAGCTCTTCGTCGGGAAGATTCAGAAGAAACCGGCTACGCCAAGATAAGAAAGAGAACAGGGAAAGGGGAGAAAAACAAAACCTTGATAGATCCTCGAGGACTTCGTCGTGTGTGGCATGTTTGTAAGTGAAGCGTTCCTGGGGATCTGCAGTTGGAGCAGGCTGTATTTCCGGGGACGAGGAAGAGGAGGAAGTCATGGGTGAGAGAAGTAAAGAGGAAAAGAAAGAGAAAGAGAGTCAGGATGGGTCAGAATCTACGACGATCGTTTTATGGACAACAAGAGTTTGAGATGATAGACCTATGATAGAATTGTTCGCCGTATGCCCGACGCTCGACCACCTGCCAAGCACAAACAAACAATTCACACATCACGTGATTATCATTTCCCTCTACCCTCCGCAATAGATATACGTGTATAATTTACCAATATCTTTCAAGACGCACGGGTTTCCTGGAACCCCATTCGTCGCTCATACTCGCGAATCTCTTCAACAGTCAGCCTGTCTGACCCGGACCAATTTGCAGAACTCGTCCGCGCTCTGAACCGACTTTGCCTTGTCCGGAACATTTCTTCCATTCGCAATGGTCGGATCGCCCCGAAGATATCATCAGGGTTCACAGTACTCTGCATCTGGAGCGCCTGACGGAGCTCCGGAGACTGCGCCCAGTCTGGTGGGTCAAACGTCCGAACCCGGTCCTCATCTTCCGAGTCAGAGTATTCACTATTGATATCTGGAAGCTCGATCGACTCGCTTGGAACTTCGGGTGTTGACAGCTTGGCGGCTTGCATCTGCGCCTTGGCCCGAGCAGCCATCTGGGATTGGACCATAGTAGAAGGAAGTTGGTCACCCGTGCCGTCCTCTTGAGTCTTCGCCTTTGCTTTACCCTTGATAGACGAAGGGACTACTTTGAAAGGCTTCGCCTCTGGAATGACCGGCTTAGCTGATGGAGTATTATGAGTGGCGTTATACGTGGTGGACGACACGAGGGCTGTGGTGCTGGCCTTCGTACTCTTTTGAGCGGCAAGCTTTGTGGCGGGTGTAACAGCTGGCTTTGTAGAGGATGCGAGGTCCTTCTTATCTTTCGAAGAGGGTTTCTTGCTCTCCGGTTTCTTCTCTGTCTCAGAGGCGAGCCTTCGTTTCTTAGAAGCGTCATCCTCTGCCTTTTTGGTGGAAACTGGAGGTTTTAGCGGTCGCCGGTCTGTATTTTCATCTCTTTCACGTTTCCGCTTCTCAAACTCTTCTTTGCTCCTCTTTTCTTCTTCGAGAAGCCGAGTTCTTTCCTCCTCTGCCTTCTTTGCGATGGCCACTTGACGTCTAGCCTCCATGTCCTTCAGGCGTTGCATCTTCTTATCCGCTTCCTCTTGTTGCTGTAGGCATGTAATGAGGGTGGGTATTAAAACGTAGTAGTCACTTGAACCGACCCTCTTGGCTGCAGCGGCAGCTAATTGCAAGCTTTTCAGCTCCGGTTTAGCCTTCTTGCCTCCGCCAAGCATACTGTTGACAAGTTTGGTGGCTTGGCTGAAGAAGCCAGCTTGGGACTGAGAAGAAGAGGCAGTGGATGCTATTGAGGTTTGGCTTGTACCCCTAGCGGTTGGCTATGATGGGAGTCAATCGTCGGCCAGTGGAGACAATTGGGAAACGTTCAAATGTACACACCTCTACACGATCGAGACTGGCTATTCTGGTGTCAGCGGCCTCTTCGAGTTCACTGGCCTCCGTGACGGAGCGCTCAGCATCCGAGACCTCGACAGCCTCTTGCTCTCGTTCCACTTCTCCATTGTTTGTCTCAACTTCAACATCTGTGTCATTGGGCACCTGCATGGCGTCACCATTCTTCTCTGTTGTAAGATTTCTAGTTTGTCCTTGACTTTCGGTTGGAAGCGAACTCCATGTGTCCTCCTTATCTACGTTGCTGAAGTCAAATGGTCTCCATCCTGGCTCAGCAGCAGCAAGCTTTTCCTCAAGTGGCCAGCTATCATCATCATCATCATCATCATCATCATCATCAGCGACAGTAGCTGTTGTCGACCCCGCGTCGCGTGGTTTCGAATCAATGGTGGCCGGAGTATCTTGTGTAGAGGGGACCCACGTAGGGACTCCGTCACGCCTGTCAAAGATTGGGTCGGAGAAAGTACTGGATTGTGAAGACTGGGCAGACATTTGTGATGTTCCTTGAACACGGGGAAGAAAGCCATCGGAGGGGGAGGCGAGTCGAGCGGGAATACCCAGGGACACGGCGACCGGTAGCGTAAATTGGCCTTGAGGGAAATTGAATGAGAGTTCCTTGGGATGTCCGGAGACGACAGTGGTTTGTTTTGAAGCTGGCGGTATGAATACGGGTGGCGGCGGTGGTTTGTTGAATACCGGTCCCGCGGGCTTGACGAAACTCGAACTTCTCTTGAATGGGGGCGAGTCAGGTGGAGTAGTAGAGATACTCTCGTCGCCATTGTTCATTCGAGTGCCTACATCCTCTGCACGGGACGCCTTCGTTGAGAGTTCAGGCTTATTAGGCCGTACAGTTTCTGGAGCCAGATCTGAGAGACTAAGTCGACGTTCAGTCCCGAATTCAGCTTGAGGAACGGGAACAAAGGGAAATTGATCATCTGATTGTGCTTGAGTCCCGAGAAGTTCTTGGTCAGGCGGACCGTCATCGCGAAGTATCTCGGAGTCACTAGACTCGCTGTTAATCTTGTTCCGCTCAGCTACCTTCGCTTCAGCAGCTGCTCGTGCCTCGGCAAGTGCAACCGCCGCCGCACCACCAAGCGACTTGCCCATGCTCTTACCAGCGCGCGCTCCAAGTCCTTCAACGGTGCGCTTGAACAAATCAATAAAGCCTTCGTCTGCGGGATTCAGATGAGTGATTTGTTCATCAACATTCATTGCATGAGATTCCAAGTGGTCCACCGGCATGGCTGCGGCAACGGAAGACAGAGCAACTGGTTCGCCTTGTATAGAAGGAAAGTCACGTTGACTGTCCTTCTCGGTCTCCTTGGAGATCAATGGTACGACGCCAACCTCAGTAGACTTGGGAATCTTGGGCTTGCGCTGCTCCTTATCCCGGTCCGATCCAGGTGGGAGTGCATCTAACATCTCCCCACTCTTTCGCTTAACTGCAGTCGATACTCGGGGGAAAGCGGTAGAGATAGCAGCGACAGAAGTGCCGGGGACGCAGCTCGTTCCTTCCATTGCCTTAGCCTCGCGTGCCTTCATCAACCAGGAAGTCCTCTTGCCAAGTGGCACTGGAGCAGGGGCCGTGGTCGGAAGTGCGGAGCCGATTAGTACCTCTTGCGTAACACGCATGGATTTACGCAAAGGGGATGGTGCAGGGAGCATCGGGAATCCTGCGGTACCGCTCTTGTGAGCCAGCGACCTCGGTGATAAATCGTTTAAGGGAACAGAGATCGTATGCGGGATCGGAATCGAGTTCGGTACAGGAACAACTGGTAAAGGGGCTGTGAAGGCATTCCTTTCGCAATTACTTGGAGAGTTGATGGCGGCCTGATAGGGTAATGGCTCTGTGTGATTGCCTGTACGAGCTTCTGAGGATTGCACTTCTTGAGGAGAACCAAGCGGAACAGAACGACAAGCATCAACAGACGATGGGACTGAATATCGCGCGTCCGGTGAAGGATCCCCCCGGGACTTGTGGTCAAGTCGGATAATATTGGGGTTCCCCTCGGTGGCAAGGTACTCCTCCACTTCATGGCGAGGTCGAGGCACTGTCTCAGATAATTCCTCTTGGCTGGAAGCAATAAGAGATAAAGGAAGGATGTCAGCGTGACTTCGTTCGGGTGACTCGTCTCCTTCCGCAATGACAGATAGTGCGGTAGCACGTTCAGAAGCTGGAAAAGGTGTTGAGGATTCACTTGGTTGATCTCTGGGATAATGCAGAAGAGGTATCGCACCAGCCTGTGGCTCTGGCTCGACCGAAATAGTGACTTCAGGAATGTCGGCGGCCTGAACAGAGCCGGATCGTCCATGTATCTTCCCTGCCGAACCGTTTGACGTTGAAGATGAGTCAACTGGAGATTTCTGCGGATCTAATGCATCCCGGGCAGATCTTTCCTTGGCCTCAAGCAGAGCTTTGTGAAAGCTATTCACGGGGACGACATCTTTCGAAGAGTTGTCGCCCTAGGAATGTAGTGAGAGGATATCCATACAAATGAAAGCAAACCTACATCCAGTGAGAACGATGTAGCATTTTTCACTTTTGCAGCCGTCGCGGTAGCTGCTCTGGTCTTACGCGGAATGTTCTTCTTGCGACCGGGTGTCTTGACAAGTTCGATTATCGGACTATCAAACTGGATGCTTAGTTATAGTTCCTGAGCAGCAGAGAGCCAGAACTTACGCTTGCTTTGGACCGGCGAGAATATGTTCGAGATAATCATCGAGAAAGATGAACGCGTGGGTTTGGAGCTGATCCTCGAATAACTGGCGACAAGGATCATTGGCCATGGACGTTCTCACTGAGGCCATCCAGGCACTTATCCCAGTCTCTTTCGGGTCAGTACTATTCGCCATAGTCGCAGGTGCAGCGTGTTGACGCCCGCGCGTGGTTTCTTGCTGAAGAGGTGACGACAAACACGAGCACACAAAACGGGGACGCGTCGGTCACATGATCGGATACAACTGCACCGCCACAACTATCGCTGCGTAGGAACCCTGGGTATGACGAATCTGCCAGCATATGAGCCTTACAGCGAAGTTGACTGACCTCACCCAGGCCTCATGTCTGAGCTCAGACAAGACCC
>JBBPRX010000601.1:0-13406 GCA_038093195.1 Boletus fagicola | reverse complement strand
CCCATCCCCCGACACATACTCCCCGACCTCGCCCCCTGATTACCCAGAACAATCTCCCGATGCACTCCTCTTCATCCTTCCCCTCCTCATCGTGCTCTCCACATTCCTTTTCGTCCTCCTCCTCTTCCTTGTATGTATCATATTCATCCGTAGGCGCCGTGGCATCGTCCTTAGAGACAACGATGGCCCCATCGACATGAGTCGTGAGGAGCTCTATGAAAGCGACGGTGGTTTCGAAGGCGTCGAATCTCGCTGGCTCGAGAGCGTCTCCGAGTCGGTCAGTGGATCATATCTAAGAGCCAAAGGTCCGTTCGTCTTTTCCCCACACAGATCTACATCGACCTACTCCATCCCCTCTTTACTTTCAGAATATCAATTACAGTATCCCCCTAACTCGGAACCAACTGATATCACTCTATCGCAATTTCTATCCATACAAGAAAAGGGCGTCTCCGCTTGGTGCTTCGAGCCCGACTATGAAACCATCAATTCACTTCTTGTTCACGCTCGCACTGAAATAACATTCCTCCCCGATCCTGCATCAGCTTCATGTGTTCAATCAAATCTACCTCTTCCAAAGCTAAACGAGGTATACTACTGGGAGGTCAAAATGTTCGATCTCCCAGAAACCACTACTGTTGCAGTCGGTTTGGCCACGAAACCATATCCACCCTTCCGTCTGCCCGGAGTGAGCCGCCACTCCGTCGCATATCATTCAAACGGTGATAAATGTTACAATTACCCTTTTACCGCATCCACCTTTGGTCCTGTTCTGAAAGAGGGCGATGTACTTGGTGTTGGCTATCGGCCGCGCACAGGCACGGTCTTCTTCACACGCAATGGCCGCAAGCTGGAAGATGCCTTTATCGGCCTCAGCCGCTACAACCTCTTTCCCACGATTGGCGCCGATGGCCCTTGCAGCGTACATGTTAATCTCGGTCAGGCTGGCTTTGTCTTCATCGAGGCCAACGTCAAGAAGTGGGGTCTGGCTCCCAGTGTGGGAACACTTGCTCCGCCTCCCGCTTATGGGAGCGAGCGTGGTAGCATTCTACTAGATGTTGGCGGTGGCATCCGACCCAGTGGTGCTCCGTTCACACAGCAAGGCACCCCAGGTGCTTCATCTCCGCCTCCCATATCGCGTCGCTCACACCGTCACCGACGCCCGAAGAACCCATCATCTACTACTCCTTCTGCGTCGTCACCCCTCAGGGGAGCTCCGTTATCCTCCCACCGTCAGGAATCCCCGACTTTTCCACCAATCACTCCCATCAGTGAGGAGTCGGACGAGAATGATGCCGGACCGTCCAATGGTTACCGATACTTGTCACCGACTGACCTTCCATTCCATACACCTTCTAATCACGACCTCCCACTGTCACCTACTCTAGAGGGGGAGAATGGTCACGAAGATGAAGACCTCTCGTCGTCGTCGTCGTCATCCTCGCGTTCTCAATCACCCGCGAGCGAAAGTGCCGCAGGTGCGAGCAACCTCTTTAGTATTCCTCGGCTACCGCGGGATTCGTTCACTCACTTCCTGGCCGCCATGCGACACACAGATTCCGAAAGCACCATCCAGGTACATCCACCACCAGATTCGCCGCATACTCCGAATCCGCCCACGCCTAACCAGCGTGATATTCATTTGCAGGCACTATCCTCATCACTTCCCCATGAAGCGGTCGACACCTTGCAAGCTGGCCACCCGGCATTCTGGAGGCGAGATCCACCAGCATATTCCCCACTAGATGCGTATGCTTACCCCGAAGGTGTGCATGTTGATTTACCTGCGGACGTCATTGCCGCCGCTTTGGAGGGGGGCTCCTTACCCGCTAGTGCGATCGGCCAAGGGTCAAATTCGCGTTCCGAGAGACGCCGAGTGAGGAGAGAAAGACGGTGACACAGGTGGATATTGATCGGCGCTTATGGTTGGTGGTCAGTGTCAAGTCTTGCCCCTGGATTTTTGCTCACCGCCGTGTCGCAGTGTGGAGCCTTGTAACTTCTGCCAAGGAGATGATGTTCGTATTTCGCTTTCCATTTATCGTTCTCCATCATAAAAGATGTGTTCTGGACGCTTTTCGCCCTATTTAAACATTTTAATTCGGAATACGTAACAAAGTCTGCTCGTTCAAACGTTCAAGTGTTATCTGGTGTATCCTGTAAATCTAGGTTGAGTGCCAGCCAGTGCACCATGTTCAAACAGGAGCGCAACCCAAGGACTTCTACCGCAGATAACTATGGAATACAGATCAAGTGATAGCCTGAGCTTAAGGCTCAAGCCGCTTGGGATCTCTAGGGAACAGTGATGCTCGCCTGATGTTGTTAAGCTTGAGGAACAACATCAGTACACGCTCAAGACCGATTCCTCCCCCTCCATGGGGGGGACAGCCGATCCGGAAGCCATCCACATAACCTTGCATGCTCTCGGGGTCAACACCTTTCGCACGCATTTGCTGAGAGAGGAATTCGGGGTCGTGGATACGTTGTGCGCCTGACAGAATTTCTTCACCTCGCATGAAGAAGTCGTACGAGTTGGAAAGGGTCTGAGACGGAGTCAACGGAGGATGGCAAGTCGACCGAGTTACTTACAGGATCCTCTGGGTCAGGCATAGTGTAGAACGGACGAAGCGCGAGGGGGAACTTGTCGATGATGAAGTAGTCTGTATCGTACTTGGCTTTCACAATACGGCCAAGTCTTTTCTCGTTCTCCGTGCTACAGGAAGGTTGTTCAGGACGCAAGAAATACACGCACTGATGACCCACTTGATATCGTCCAAGATTCCTCGATCCACACCATCCTCGACAAGGAGGTCAACAGCCTCTTTGAATGCGAAGACTAAAGTCCCCTCTGGACCTTCTCGCCATTTGAATTCTTCCGCTTCAAACTGTCTCCCCACTGTGGCGATCTCCTTAGCATAGTGTTCCTTGAGACCGCGGAATATCGCTTTGAACATGCCATCGAGTAGGTCGCGGACTTCGTGGTAATGCTCTTCAATCACCATCTCAAGATCTAAACCGACGAACTCTGTGAGGTGCCGGTGTGTGTTGGAGTCCTCGGCGCGGAAGACAGGACCAATTTCGTACACTCGCTCAAAATCTGCTGCGATGGCCATCTGCTTGGCTAACTGGGGAGATTGTGCCAGGAACGCGTTGCCTGGCACAGACGTCAGCTAACAAGAATGGAAAACTGTTGTAAGCAGACCTTTGAAGTAGTCAACCTTGAAGACGGATGCACCGGATTCCGTTGCAGCACCCTGAAGCTTGGGACTGTGTATCTCGATGAATCCATTGTTATTCAAGTACGAACGGAACAAATCTCCGATGGCATGCTGAAGCTTGAAAATTGCTTGATTAGTGACGGTCTGCGTGCACGTCAGAGTTGTCGGAAATGATACGAGTAACGGAAGACTTGCTCGAAGGTCGAAGACACGATTGTTTAATCGGGTGTCGAGCAAAACTCTATTGAATTGACCTTCAACCTCAGGGGCGGTTTCTGACCGGCTAGCATCCTCGAGAGAAAACGGTAATCTGCTCTCAACCCCTGCCACGAGCCACAGCTGATTTCCTGACAGATCAGCTCAGTTGCCTTCGAATCGTCACTGGATTACTGACCTCGCCGATGTGAATCTCAACGTCATCTATGGTCGCGCTCTTGATAAGTTCAGGACTCTTCTTCACGATGCCCTCGACGAGGACAATGCTCTCGACGGCTAGTGCACCAGCCCACTTGACCATCTGTTTGCTGACTTGGCCCTCGGTAACTTGCATTAATGCCTGGACAGAGTTCGTGCGTTGGCGTAAGTTGAGGAATACCATTTTGTTCCCTTGAAGACGCGAGGTCTGGATACGAGCTCTAAGGAACACTTGTTCGTCATGATTCTGAGCACTCAAAGTGGATATATCAGTGCGTTGGCGGCCAGGTCGCGATTGACTCTGATGCAATGGGAGCTTTCCGTATTTGTCGGCCGCATAATCCTGCAGAAGGGATTTAGGAGCAAGCTCACTCGGATGAAAGTGAAAACAACCTCGTCTACAGCCGCTCGGGCCTGTTCCAATTCCTTGGCTTTTGCTGCTTTCTCGGATTTCTTCTTTGCTTTCTCGGCTTCCTTGGCAGCCTTCTTCAGCGCACTTTTTGTCGGGCCATCGCCTCCTTCGGGTCTTGGGAGCAAGTTTAGGAGAGATCGATTAGAAATGTTCTATGCTCGCCTTTCTAAGTTGCCATCGGTTGCACCTCTGGTACCTTCGTTCAGTAACATGGTCAGGGGTGAAAGCAGAGTACGTACCCTTCTTTACTTGGATAAGTGACGTTTTCGTCTTTCAGGTTCACGTACTCGACCACTCCAGCCATGGTAGTCACTTGGGCAAAGCTGAAACGAGTCAGAATTAGATCTTATCTGGGTTGTGACTTGTGACCCTATTTTAGGGTTAAGGTCTCTGCCCAACCAAGGGCGAGTGAGATGCGATCGAATGATTGATATAAATAAAGAGAAAGCCTGAGGTCCCCTTAGCGTTCGTCGTGCTCCGTGACCTTGACGGGCGAGGTCGCTGTGCAACATGGACTGCGAGCACAGGGCCATCGGGCGATTCCGAATGCATCAAAAAAGGTTTCTGCACAGCCGACCGGGTCTTCTCGTTCACGTCTTTACCCGACTCAATGCTGGCCATTAATTCCCTCCGTCGTGCTCCAACTGTCCTTCGTACTGCAGCTCCCATGTCCACCTGGTCCGCCGTCCCTGCCGGCCCTCCCGATCCAATCCTTGGTCAGCTCGACCCTCTGTTATAGTTTGTCCATTCAATTTTTTTTGCTAGGCATTAGCGAGGCTTTCAAAGCGGACAAAGACCCACGAAAGATCAACTTGGGTGTCGGTGCCTACAGGGATGAAAACGGCAAACCTTATGTCCTGAACGCCGTCAAGAAGGTATTTCCCCCCCTTTGCTGTACGTTGCGCCCGTTAACGCTCAGATGACCACCTGGCGTGCCACAGGCGGAAGAAAAGATGGCCCTTGCAAAGCTGGACAAGGAGTATCTTCCTATCACTGGTCTCGCCACCTTCACTCAAAACGCTGCCAAGCTCGCCTACGGCGCCGACTGTGCACCACTAAATCAAAACGCGGTCCGTTTCACCAGGTCTGGTCTGCCTTTGGATCGCACTAACACCGATATACGACAGATTGCAGTGACCCAATCCATCTCCGGAACCGGTGCCCTTAGGATTGGTGGCGCCTTCCTCGCGAGACATTACCCTGGCGCTAAAATCATCTATCTCCCCACTCCTACCTGGGGCAACCACATTCCCTTGTTCAAGGACTCTGGCCTGGAAGTTCGCTCATACAGATACTTTGACAAGAAGACAGTCGGGCTTGACTTTGACGGCCTGAAGGAGGACTTGAAAGTGCGTGCAGATTTCAAATGCGTCACCTTTCCTCATGCGGTCTCCAGAACGCCCCCGAAGGTGCTGTCGTGCTTTTGCATGCGTGTGCACACAATCCGACTGGGGTTGATCCTACCCTGGCACAATGGAAGGAGCTCTCTGACCTCCTCGCCGAAAAGAAGCTTTTCCCGTTCTTTGACATGGCATACCAGGGCTTTGCTTCTGGCTCGACGTCACGGGACGCCTTTGCCGTTCGTCACTTTGTTTCACAAGGCCACAGCGTAGCGCTCTGCCAGTCATTTGCCAAGAACATGGGGCTCTATGGTGAGCGCGTTGGCGCTTTCTCACTCACCACTGCGAGCGAGGAAGAGAAGAAACGCGTCGAAAGTCAACTCAAGATTATCGTGCGCCCCATGTACTCGAACCCACCCCTGCATGGTGCTCATATCGCCAACACGATTCTGTCAGACCCCCAGCTCTATCAAGAATGGGAGAGCGAAGTCAAGGGGATGGCAGATCGCATTATAAACATGAGAGAAAGGCTGTACGAGCTCTTAACCAATGGCTTCCGGACTCCAGGACAATGGGGACATATCAAGAGCCAGATTGGCATGTTCAGGTGTGTGCCTCTCAATGTCCGCCCCGACGTTGAGCACTTATGTTACCTATGGCGTAGTTTCACTGGACTCCAGACTGAACAGTGCAAGGCTCTCGCTGAAAAAGCGCATGTTTACATGACAATGGATGGCCGCATCTCAATGGCTGGACTGAATAGCAGCAACATTGAATACTTTGCGCAGAGTGTGGATGCAGCAGTTAGAGGGAATCTGTAGCATGCCAATACCACATAGAAGCCAATGTCTCCTTTGGATGCTTCCATACTAATCTTGATGGGATTCTGTGTTCGCTCTGGAAACGGTCGTTCTCGATTCGAATATAAAGGTAAAGGGTGCTCGTCGAGGTTTGTGGATTCGACTCTCTTCTGTGCTCATCTCGGCTTGTTGCGGAGGGAGTCGACTTGGGTTCTGTCTCATTGAATTGCAATTTTGATGCCGTGCACACCAGAGAAGCAATTCCCGGGTGCTTGGCCAGAGTCTCCCGTATGTTCTTTTCCCATATTTTTGATATCGAGTACTCAGCTCAGCAGCTTCCAGCGTGCCACGCCCCAACTGTGAGCTCGCCAGCGAAGTCATTGTTGGCGGTATTAATTCTCCAGATCTAGCTCTCTAGCTCTCATTCTCCGTCCTCCAGGTCATGGACCGTCGAGCGTCCCTGCTGAGCGACTCGCTCGAGGAATTGCATAGACCTTCTCCCGCCTGTTCTCGCAGCTCTGCGACTCACCCCGCCAAGAAGTCCCCCCCGCTGCGAATCATCGTCCCCCCAACAGAATATTGCCCCTTTAGTACCGACCTGACACTTCCAATTACACCACTTTCCCTTCCGACTCCTGTCTCATCGTCATGCTTCACGTTCAGTGATAGGCAAGAACTCGTGAACCAGAGCGTGTCCGCCCCGCCAACGCCAGCTCCGACCCTGCCATCGTGTTCACAAATCACCGCTGTTGCTGACTTTGCCTCGCCGACTTCAAGCCAGTTCTTGTTAATGCCTCCCACTCCCCATTTAGAAGATGTGGACATTGAGACACCAATCCGTGTATCGCCCCTTGCCACACCTGCCGCCACAGATGGGCCGATACGTAGTGGATCTAACGGGACCAAGTCAGAGAATCCTCGCTCCTGGGAGGTTTCTTCATCTACTTGGCTCAGCGACCTCGGAGGTCACACGGAGACGGATCGCATATTTCGGCATAACCTGCTTGGCATTACTTTGGTTGATACAGATAGTAGTCCTGCATCAACACCAGCACTGAGCCCGAGTGCAGTTTCCCCTTGCTCACAAGTTTCCTCCATCTTGGCGTACAACTTGCCTACCTCAGGTTCTCTGGGCAGATCACCGGCGTCGTTACCCCCTGCGCTGTCACTGTACCCGCACACCATGTCCCCTCACTCTTCGTCACCGGCACATCTGGTTCTGCAGCCCACGGGTACGGACACTTTTCCGTCGACACTGGATAGCTTGCAGGCATGGCGTGAAAGTGTAACGCCTGGAATCCCTCGATCCGAAGAACCTCACTCGCCACTCTGCGAGGATGTTCGTAATTCCCAGTTGGGAGAGCTCACGCCAGAGACAGCCCCCATTTATCCATCCTTGCCTTCTCGTCAGTTGCATTCTCATCACCTTTCTCCTCGCGTCCCCCGCGTCTCAAAATCCCGAACCTTCATAAAACACGCCAAAATGTTTGGCGGACGTGTCAAACAACTTGTCACACGGCAGAGCGTCAACAGGCATCGCGGTAGCATGGACAGAGGCGTCAGTTTCAGGGTTGTCACAAGTCAAGACAGCGAGAATGGCAGCGTAATCTTGATCACTGCCCCCCCGCCTCCATATGACGTTCATCCAACAACGCTCATCCCTCATGATCCTACGGGACAGGAGCACGTGAGGTCACGGACAGTCTCCGAATACTCCTCCGCGGTTCAGGCAAGCACGGTTGAGCTTTCCACCGCTGGCATGACCGAATCGGGTTTTAGACAAGGAGGTAGCAACAGGAATGCCCTGCGTCGTCTTTCTCTTGCGGCGCTTTCGACCATAAAAAGATTTTAGCTCAATGTCTGTCCACTTTCGCTAACTTGCACTTGCACTTTTGTCCACGAAAACGTTTATTCTATGTCTTGAGCACGCGTCGACGGTTTCGACTAATCCATTTCCATGAAGCTAGTCCTTCAAATAGTATGTCGCTCTTTACATTTGCGTTTTGAATGTTTCGATCACTCCGCAATGTTCTTACGCCTACCCATCATGCACATTGCATCTTTTGTGTACGCTCCATGACTGTCTCCTCGTTTTGTATTGGTATCTAGTCACTAAGACTTATCTGTAGCTCCGGCCCATCCGAGTGGTACTTCCGTCGTAGATAGAAGTGCATGTCGCGACGCTACAATAACATATTGTGATGGATACCGATCATTGGCTCATGTTCCCGAACCCCACACTAATCACCGTCAACATTGTTCCAAACTAAATTCCGCAGATGCAATATCTGTGTTCTTTGGTAGATGAACATTAGCACGTTCTCTGTCTGCAAATCGCATCGAGGCCAGGACTCCAACTTCTGTTTGCTGCAATGCCTCCAACTTGAGATTCCGAAAGACACGACATGCCATCGCGCTCGTAAGTGCTATTGCGGGAACCGAAGGGGATAATTGCAAAACTGGAGAAACATTGGGCAATAGAGCTAAAATTGAGCGCGTGACGTTGACGCCGGTTGTAATCCTGTGTAATGAGTTTTAGTACTTGAATCATGATCAAGGGAAGAAGAACGTACATATAATATTGCTGTCCACCCTGTAGGATTGCTTGGGAAAGATGAGGAAGAGAGTCAGCACAGCAAAAAGCCTTCCAACTCGTCGGCTTTTTGGCGCGATGGAATCTGAGGATTTTATAACTGATCGCAAAGAATACAAAGGCATCGAACAGCACGGGCACGATGAACGCTGCGGTCACGTAACTCTGGATTTTCACGTTGATACAATGCTTCGTGTTTGCGATTTGATAGTAGTCGTGCAGCGGCCCAGGGAGGATGACCATGGAAGCGCCAATTCCGGCAACCCAAAGAACTGTGAACGCATGGCAAACGAGTCTTTCCTCGAGAAAAACAGCATGGACACGTTTGAGAAAGAGATATGAGGATGATCCGGATGCAAAAATCCAGAATGCGGAGAGGATTAATTCCATGACGCCGCAATTTTCGATGGGACCAGCTAAAGGAAACGGAGAGTGCTTATTACAGGAGATAGTCCATGCACTCGATGAGTGACTTGCTTTTCGCCAATGCCGACATGAATACCACAGCGAGTGCACATGTCCTGAGTGAAATGGTCAGGATAGCGAGTGTGATTTTGAAAGTGAATTACCTGGATAAAAAGTAAGCAAATAGCACCGGGGAAGGTTTGGTTGTTTGAGTTATTTTCCAGTCGGTAGGTAGGCTGGAAAAGATGTCCCATAGTAGAGCCTGTGGTAGTACTGTCAATCGTCATTGCAATGAGGCACAGATTTCAATGTACCCCAAAGGTAACAAGAAAAACATCTCTTGTTATCTCGTACTCGCTTGCAATGGTAGGTTGGAGGTAGTTGAGGTATACGTTTGGATTGAGGATAGGCTGGGAGTTATTGTTGCTCATCCTGATAGTAGTCGTGCGTGCAGATCGTGGGCTGCATATCAGATGTGATTAAGTAGCACATGTTATACAGCTCATGCACAGCACGTTCATCCAGCTGATTAGAATGAACCGCAGCAAAGACACAGCTACTTACACGTACCATGGTGAGCTCTTTACGACCCTCGGAGCCTCTTCATTGGAAGCTAGCCTTTAGGGGGGTGTTATGGATCGGGACTGTACTGCCAGGCCTCGTGATGGGCTTGGGCCATCCTACTCGGTTGCCTAATTAGGGAGTTACATGCGGTCTTTTTTCACGCATGGCATCGGATCAGTTGTCAACGAGTACTGCAATGACTCCATTGGCGAGCGCATTCACATTGGACATTCTCTGTGCCTTGGTGCGTTTTCTGTCTGCAATCTAGTACTAATAGCCATTGATTGTCGTCGCACTCTGAGCCAGGCTGCACATCGTCAGTTCAACCAGCATGAACCCTCTCTCTCGTGGAGCTTGCTGCTCGTCTTGACAGTCCCTTTACTTCCCACATGGATCTTGATTAACCACGCAATCTCATTTCAGACGGCTTTTCTGGCAGCTTATTTGCTTTTCTTTGCGATCTTGTTCACGTCGATTGTGGTGTATCGCATCTCCCCATTTCATCCCCTTGCAGAATATCCTGGCCCCATCGCGTGCAAGATATCTCAGCTATGGGCAGTAATGATTTACTCCCGCGGCAAAGCCCACCATTACCGGAAGCTATTGCACGACAAATATGGCCCTATCGTTCGTATCGGTACGCCACTCTGTGCATGTCACTCTGGCTCTGCTGATGGCGCTCAAGGGCCAAACGAACTATCTGTTACTGACAAAGACATACTTCCATACATCCTCGGCTCGCAAGGAATGCCAAAGGGACCCTGTAAGATTCACAAATATGGCTATCATATCAGCTTCGTGCTTATATCTGATCTACGTCAGTATTCGAGGGGAGGCGAATGACTCCAATTAGTGACAAGGATATGGAACATTTCAATCTGATCGGTACGCGCGACTTGCAGCGTCATGCGGTATTACGGAAAGCTTGGAACAAAGCTTTTTCAAACTCTCCTCTTAAGGATTACGAGGAACTGATGCTGTTGCGTGCTCGCCAACTGATGAATACTTTCAAAACCATCTGTAAAGAACAAGGTGGAGTTGGTTGCGTAGACATTACCACTTGGATCGGTTACTTCACGTAAGTGTTATCTGCGGATGATTCCTCTCGCTCATGCTAGTGCCAGATTCGATTTCATGGGAGACATGGCGTGAGTCAGCTTCAGACCTTGGACCACTTAAATCATTCTCAACTATAAAGCACGGCCACTCAAGTTTCGGGGGCGGATTTGAACTCATGCGGGACGGTGATCCTGAACAACTCTTGCCCAACATGTCAAGGTCACTCTAGTCAGTCTACGCGGTTTTTCATAATCATTCTCTCACCACTCTCCCAGCTATGCCTGTATGTGCCAAGCCGTCCCATGGTTTTCACGCGTGGTGCGCAACCTTCCCTACTTTGGAGCTCCAATGCGTGCCTTTGGATCGTTTGGTTTCCAACGGGCCAAAATACGATACGATCAAGAGCCAGATAGGAAGGATCTTTTTTACCACTTGGTAAGAGGCTCCTATGTCTACTGCGGTCATATTTCACTGACCTGGATTCAGATCGCGGCATACCACGCTGATTCGCAGGAATCACCCTTCCCATTTATTCTCTCGAACTCACTTCTCGCCATCGTAGCCGGTGCAGACACAACTGCTACAGTCTTAAAAAACACCGTATTTTATCTCCTCACGAACCCAACGTACTACGAACGTTTACGTGAAGAGGTAGATGCAACGTTCCCGCCGACAGAGACGAGCCCTCTCGACACAGAAATATTGCCCAACCTCCCTGTCTTAAATGCAGTGATGTGTGTATTCGTCCAATTCTGTTAGTGATGGATGTTGATTCTTTATTCTTATACAATCACGTCAGAAATGAAGTTCTGCGTCTCCAGCCTCCTGTCCCAACGACACTACAGCGTGCACCCGCAAGAGGTACGAGAGGCAAGCTGATGGGCACTCGGTACGATTTGGCCAATCTTCATACCTTTCGTGTCTCACCCGTCGTCCAGCTACATCAAAGAGGGCACTCATATCCAAGTACCTCCATACGTTCTGCATCGCGATCCGAAGTATTTCTTTCCACGTCCGGATGAATTCTGGCCAGATCGATGGATTTTGGAATCCCTCAATTCGCAAGAGGTTGTGTTGGACCGTAGTGCCTTCATACCATTTTCCATGGGGCCAGCGAACTGTGCAGGCAAGCACCTGGCGATGCTCGAATTGAGGGTAGTTGTATCCTTGTTCATCATGCATTTCGACATGGAGTTTGATGACAGCTTCGATCCAAAGACTTGGATGGAATCCCTGAAGGACTACTTTATCTTGGATAGTGGAAAGCTGATGGTTAAATTAAGGATAAGAAACAGAGAAGGTCCCGAGTAATGAACCCATGAAGCACTGATTTGCGTAGTCGTAGTTCTCAATTGCAAAATACGACAGTTGCTACCTTGACTAGATATCGAGATCTTCGTCGGGGTCATCATCGTCGATGTCATCAGCTGAGTCTGGTTCATATAAAATTGCTCCTCTCGTAGAGGGCACCGAAGGTATAGGTTTACCTGCAATACGGCATTCACATCTATAGTTTACACACGAGAGAGATCTGACCTTCGTGAGCATAAGGCAGTGGGACTTGTGCTCTCGATTTCTCCTGGGATGGAGTAAGTTTTAAATTGAAGGATAAAGTCTGTGTTGTATCGACTGGCTTCTGAAATCTTTGATCAGACAATGGTCGGCTCCGAACGAGGCAACAAACCTCATCAAAGGATTTGCTTCGAGACCAGATGCTCTTTAAGCTATCCAGCTTCTGAAGGTGTTCTGGACCGATACCGCTCCATGCTTCGATTGTCCGCTCGATCCCTCGCTTACGTCCCTCTGGGGCTATTCCTCTGACTATCAACTCGACAACAAACTCTGGCAGATCTGTCCCTCCTCCGGAACATGTACCACTACCCCCAGGTCCATAGACGAGAGCCTCACTTTCATGGACACGTTCGGAAACTGGAATAAAGACGGACCAAAACTTTTCAGCTGGCCCAGCAGGCGGCGGGGGTGCGAGGTACGATGATGCGAGGTGGACGAGCAGAGACGGAGGATGGGCAATGATGTGCGTCAGAGTCGCCGAGAGGTGGGTCTGTGTCAAAATTGGCAGTAAAGGACAGAGAAGAAGATGCAGGATCAACACAGACGGCTCTGTGGCGAACACGGTAAGGAAGAAAAAATGCAGGATGCACCAGTACTAGGATACGACATACGCGAACGGGAGGTGAACAGGCTAAGCAGAGACTTGATAAACGTGTACGTCTGAGCGTTCGATGCGAGATCTGCAGCAAGGGTATCGACAGAGTCTATGATCACATGAAGTGGTCCTGGAGGAACTGTTCGCGATGAGTATCGCTTGTCTTCCCCCGATGAATTTACTGACCTGAACGAACGGCGGCCAGAATTTCATCGCGTAAGTCCTGCGTTTCGTCATACCCAGGAACTTGTTCAGTGTAGTCAAACACCTTTAGAGAGCTATTCGAGGTGTTTGGCCAGTCTGCGATCAGCGATGCTGGAGGGTAAAGGAAACAGAACAACAATGTTTGTGCCGGACGTTTCGCGGGCTGGATAAGGATGCGAAGCACAGGCAAACACGTCTGTGCAACAGATGATTGAACAAGTATCAAAGGCTTG
>JBBPRX010000600.1:0-13419 GCA_038093195.1 Boletus fagicola | reverse complement strand
AGAACATGTATGTGGCGACCTCCCGACCATGGCCCTCCTCTTGGGCATCATCCCATCGACGTTTATATCCCAGTTCAGCACGCGTTCCAATGTCCACGAAACCTTGACAATGAGCGAGGACGCGAAACAGTTTCACGAACGGTTAACCTGGAAGGCGATTGGGCTTCGAGGACCAAGGGTACAGCATGAGCCTGACGACGTTCCGACACCTCCCCAGCGCCTATGCTTTTCCCCAGAAAACCTCGGTAGCTTTCTGTTTCACGTCTATGTCCGCATGTTCTCCGACGAGGATGTCAGATCCCGATTCCAACTCCTCTCATTTTCGCCAGAGCGTATGCTCCGAGAATTACAGCGCTCTGGTGTCCTTCATTATAACCGCCGCTCCTTTGCCCTCTTCGTACATTTCGTGAAGACGAGGGTAGAGACGGACTGGCATCGCGCGATGGATCTATTTGAGGACTTGGTGATGGCCGACGGGCCGTTGCTCACGGGACAACACGCATACCAAGAGCTTTGTTGCCAGCTTCATCTCCTCGGCGTATACACCTCCCCGTGGATGTCAATCCCGGCTCTCCATCTTCTACAGCATGAAGACGCCACCTCCAATAACGACGACCTCGGGCTATTCCGCGACTGGACTCGGACACACATCCCGCAGGTTGTCACGCTCGTGCTCGTCGTTCCCCGAGATGCCATTGCGAGACTCGAGCCCGACTTTATGGAAGTCGGGACCCCAGTATTACAATGCGACATGCATGACGGACCGCGTCAAAACTGGTTCGCAGTCACCTCGGCTACGTTTGGGTCGCTGCGCATCTCTGGCAGGGGCGAGCACCAGATAGGCGTCGTTGTTGAAGGCGACGGGGACGCGACTACGGATAGTACAGATATGTCTGCGAGGCAACCGCCGTGGCGGACCAAGGCGCCGTTGATCATTACCTTTTCGGTTCCATCCATCTCGGTGATGGACTTTGCGCGGAACCCGAGGGCCACGGTCGGTTTGGCATTGCGTGCCACCGTAGTGGTGACAGCCAAGTTTGCAGATCGACTTGGATTCAATTTGACGGTATTCAGGACGCAGTTGGCGGATGCAGAACGTGTGTTTGTGCTTGCACGGCGGCCTGTCGTGGGTACGAGCATCAGCACCAGCACGGGAAGAGATGCGGGTGCGGGTGCGGGTGCGGGTGCGGGTGCGGGTGCGGGTGCAGGTGCAGGTGCAGGTGCGGCTATGGCTGGTCACTGGCAAGAAAACATGAGGGGGGCTTTATACTCGGAGCAAGCCACTAGCAGCCCGGATATGCCTTGCACAAGCGCAGACATACACGTGCAGATGAATGACACGTTCTCTGGTGTTGAGTCCTTCACCGTACGCATCGACGTCACGGATCCCGGTGCACGAGCAGCCCTTGCAAATGGGCAGACAATTCCGACTGTCAGCTCCAGCTCGGGGTCGACGCGAAGCCTCGATGCGCGTGTGAAGATAGGGACACACACGTATGCTGTTCAATTCCCACTCCCTGTTGATGTGGCCCGCGTGAAACTGCGTACCGCGAGGCGGTCGTCGTATATCGAGGTGAGTCGTGCTGGTACACTTGTGCCAATGTCGGAGAGACATGGAATCCCATTGCATCGTTGATGCTGATACCTCGTCCTTGTTCTTTGTCCAGGTCGTAGCACCTTGCGCTCCGTTCGACGTCCGACCCGAGCGCGATCTCTCGACCCGGTTAGGATCCTTGTCCCTGAACCCCAACGACGATGGCACCCTGACGCTGGGAAGCATCCACCGCATCAACCTCGACCAATGCCCAGTGTTCAAACTTCCCAAAAACCCATCGAAGCTCAACTGGTTCCACATTCACCTCATCCTCATGTTCTCCGAGCTCGAGAAACGGCGTGCGCTCTACAGTGGCCAGATCGAGCAACCAGCAGTAAGGAGCGGCAGCGCCCACACTCATACCCCAGATACGCTCGTACATGTCAAACAAACGCTGCACCTCCTTTTATGTTCTGCCGCAGGCGCGGATCCAATTGAACAAGTTGGAAGAGTATTTGCCCTGCTCGACACGTCGCGGGGGGTGACGTATCTCTATATCGTCGTTGGGCGCATGTGCTTGGATGTTGGATCGCACACGGTGGTTGCGGATGCATTTGTGGCGCCGGGTACTCCCGCCGTGCGAGCGGCACTATCCCAGATCGCGCTGCATGATGCGTGTACGTCCGTGGGTGATGTTCACAACCGAAATCCAGATGACCTTGCAATTCGGTACATTACTACAAACGCAGATGAAACTGCGGCGTGGTTCCATCTCATCCCGCGCCTGACTGAACGGTGCCGGACGTGGCCACACAAGGCGACGTGCGCTTATCGTACTTCGAAGCAACACCAGCAGATCCCCGGCGAAGACGCGTGGGGGAGACAGAGCCCGCTGTGTACCTGCGGCGCAGGCATAGGCACCGAAATCTTGCCAAGGCAATTCGAACGGGTCGCACCAAACCTCACACGAGCAGCGTTCAGCCCACTCTTTTCGGTGCCGTACTTGAAGGAGGTGGACGTGCCTATGGGTGGGGTGGTTATAAGGAAGGGACAGTCGCTGGGAAGATGGACGCCATTGCAGCAAGACCGGAACGTCGACACCGGCAAAGTGACAGACGCAGCCGGGGTGAGACATCGATGTCGGTCGTGTAGCGAGGTGGGTCGTACTATGACGTGCAGTCGGTGCAAGCGTGCGCGGTATTGCTCCAAGGAGTGCCAACGTACAGACTGGAAGGCTCACAAAAAAGATTGTCAAAGTGCCTTTGAGTCGGGGCGCGGGTCGGATCTCGCATAGGCGTATGTTTCAAGCTCAGGCTCTCGTGGGGCAGTGCCAATCCACGGCCCATGGCTTACATACCTGCCTCAGTCCCGAGTAACTATCCGTAACGTCTGCCCAAATTTTACTAGCAGTATAGTTTGGTGTAGTCGATAGGCTCGTTAGTTGCAAGTTGACAATGTTGGGGACTCGGGACAAGATGGACGGGCTGGTCATCAGACTACGAGTCATCACACGGGAGAAGTAATTACCCCAAATAATCCGTGGAGGTGTCCTGCCTGCCACGAGATTTCTTCCTTCTCCCTTCCACAGACGGCTCGAAACTTGCGTGCGGGTCCGATGATGGTACTGTTCATTTTTGGGATGCAATTTCTCTTTATCCCATCCCACACAAAGAAGGTGTAACCGCGACTTTTCCTCCCCTTCCGGCGAATCCATGGCGTCAGCAGTAGGATTGTTTGGAAAGGTCCATGATTTGTCGCGGGTACCCTTGTTGGATCTCATGGAGGGTCAGGTAAATCTATAACTGTTCAGGTATGTTCCAGAACTTGGCACTCATTTTATTCTCAGGCTGTTGCACGCTTTAGCTCCCTCCCGTGCCGACCATCGGTGGTGGGCCACTATGGAGTTTCGACCCCTTTTTGAATGTGAGGGTTTACAAAACATGACTTTCCACTCGTTTGCTCTTACTCTCCATAGTCATCTGTGCCACTGGCTCGTCCCATTATACCCTCTGTGCTACCAAATTCACACTTCCCCGGCTTCGCAAGCAATGGAGCGATATCTGCCACCTATACACGACTCAGGCAACACTCCTTCGGGGCCATCATCCCTGTACGATGGAATCAATATGCAGTCGATTCTTCCAGACCCTTCGCTAGAGTTAATTATCTTTTGAATGAACTCCAACGCATATTCGAATCCCGCCTACGCGAACTGGTGCAAACGTTCATCATTTTTTTTGTTCCTGCATAACCAATAATGTATATTTTACAGGTTTATCTCGCAAGCTCCCGAGGCTTTCATGTTCCTCGCGACCTCATTGCTTCAAGCGTATTTCTCGACCTGCGGCGCACTCTTCAGGCTGGAAGGGAAGATATGGCCGATTCTCATCAGAATTTGATTTCAGTATGTCGTTCCATGGCCCCTGAACTTCATTGCCATTGCATCGAGCAACGGCGAGGTAAAGATGCCAATACCGCAACTTGACCATTGTGTTTGGAGATGTTCCAGCTATTTCGGGGGATCTCGGATTGGATTGGGAATCGTGAACACGTCTGACATTTATTATCACTCCTACAGGCGTGCTACACCAATCTAGCCTTCGACCTTTGTCTTCCGTTCTGCATCTAGTAATGACCTCAAGACGATACACAAGATAGGCAAAATCAATGAAAAACTCGTTTACATGCTTTGTACGTCCTATTTCATCGCATCAACTTTATGTTCCATTTGTTGTCCCATCTTCTCCATAGTGATATAGGGTTTAGGTTACCGAAAGGTCGACTTCCTTGGTCTACCCTCGATGGTGAGTTTCAGAAAGAAGGATACAAGATCCTGAATTGACCAGAAGGTGTCCTACGCGAGAGAGATAAAGGTGTATATAGTCTGAGTGTGGAAGAGGCTGACAAGCTCTATCACACGCTTTTCTAGGACGACCGACGGCTTCGGTTTGTTCTCGAGCATCGAAGGTGCCATTTCATTGGAAGTTTACTTGGGTCCACGCCTCTGATATACATACAATGGCAAACGAGCTCTTTTATCTCCTAACGCATCGGGCTCAGACAGGTCTTATGAGGGTGAATGTTCCCGCGTGCCACTGACAGGCCAGAAATTGAGGTTCAGAGTCACTACAGTGAAAGTATATGCGGAAAATCCTTCCAAGAGGCGGCGTACGCAAAAGCAATCTCGTTCTTTATATTGAGAGTTTGGAATACCCTACATGAGCTTGGTGTCAACTTGTGAATAATCTGTCATATTTTGTTGAAGGGCTCCCACCACACGATTAGGATCCGGCGTGGCAGAGCATTCTTGATTAGAGTTTGCGTGTATGTGAGACATGCGTGTACGTAGTGTCACAGGTTGTGAATGATCTATCCAATTTGGTTGAAGGGCTCGAACCCCGAGCGATGTTATCATTGCACCATATAAAGCTAAACAGTTTGCCTAAATTACGCGTACTTCAAATCGACGTGTCCTCGCTGCTCAAAGCTGGGAGATCTAGAAATAATTATAACTTCATTTGTAGAAATTTCCAAACCCGCGTCACTCCCATATTAGTACGTACATATGCACATGACATCGGTATCTGAGACAGGCACTCGATCCACCATCCTACCCACGTCCAGCTTTCAGCTACAGCCGAATCCTGTTCCCCCTCCCTTCGGGCCTTCGCCCACTTGCTCGCTTACCATTCACCGAGGAGAGGTGATAGAACCCAACTTCGACCACCGGACAACGTGAGGTTCTACACGCTGTCGTAACCAAAAGCGCATTACCGAGCGCCTGGCGTGTCGGTATCGGTGTACAAAGACGGCGGTTCCGAGTCCTCGGACGGAACGTCGCCCAAGGTTCATCGTCATTGGTAATGGACCCCGCCATTTGAACCACACCTTCTCCGCTCCGCGGCGCTGCAGGGAATGGGTTGACATGCGGCCCAATAGAACGGGAATCCATATTTTGTGTTTAAGAAGTTGTATACGTGCCTGTGGCAATCGTGTTGGTGATGATGCGGCAGTCGTGTCGGAGATCCCCTGTCCCTGCCTGAGAATCCTCAAAAATAACAAAAAGTTTGAGCTTATTTAAATAATGACTGACACCATATTGAACCGGAAGCTTACGGGCTATTGCACCGTGTCAACGGATGAGGCCATCGAGCGTCAGTACTATAAATAACATGGTGCCCCATTCAGAATAAAGATGGCAGAAACATAAGACATGAACCTACTGCTCAGTACGGCCGGCATGGTGCTGCCGGTTATGGAATACGTTCAATATCGGAAGCTAGGTTTGCCGAAATTTGTAAGCCATCTTCCATGAACCACACGCCACAAGTACTACGGGTGCAGGCAATATCGTACATACCGCTCTGCGCTCCAGCTTGAATATAGCGAGCTCGAGCCGGAATCGCCAGAGTGCAGCAAGGAAATCGGGGCCGAATGCTGGTATAGCGCACGTGTGCGGCACTGAGGGGGAAGTGATACCCGTAGGTGGGCCCTCGGTGATGGAGGAACGAATCGTCTGTGGGGGAAAAAAAGAGTAAACCAACCGTTCTAGCGGCGGATTACCTTTGGCTACAAACATACGCACCGGATACTCATGGAGAGCAGCATGTTGGGCGGCAGAACATTCGGACTGTGCCTGAAATAATTCTTGTGAGGGCATATGGGTGATTAGGTTGGGAGTGGGAGAGGCAGGGGGCTTGGGAGGCAGGAATCACGATCCAGATCACACTCCGTTGATCTACTTATGGGCTCTGGAAACCAGGAAGGATGATATTACGGGGACAGGAACTGCAGCGTTACTGCGTCTGCCGCTGAATGCCGAGGAACCTTATCCTATGCCGGATCAGCCGTACAGAATGAACGAGCGAGCGAGGAATGCCGGGGACCCCGGGGGTACTATCATTCCACCGGAGTTGCAAACACTTCCACCAAATTGAAGAATAACAGTTCAACCACTCACCCATTCGTTATCGGCACAGTCTAGTAGTCATAGAACTGTTCCAGCTACCTACTTGATCCAACCTTCCCCAGGGACGATTCATTGGGAGGCTGGAGCAGGGTTTTACTGCGTCGAAGTCAAAAACAATAGGAGTTGTAAAATTGTGTCACACACAGCAACGTCGTTGCAATTCTGAGTCCCGAAAATTTCTCCGCAGAGCGGCAACACGGTCAATGCTATCAGCCGCCAATTTAAATGCCGAAGCGGAGCCTGAATCATGCCGACAGCGTAATTTCCATCTATGGTCATGATGTCATGCTCCTCATTTCTTTTATTTGTCATCGTTCAAATGCACATTGGATCCCTCAGAAATATGATATCCCAATGGTAGGATGGTCTCATTTTTTGTGGTTGTGTTGCGGGATCTCTTGGATCTGGATGTTCCATCGTTCTCAAAGTATACTGCTGCTAGCACACTTCTAATCTATCCCTGCAATACATCATAGTTTTTGTTCAAGACAGAAACCCGCATATTATCTGATGAGCTCCTCCGAGTACAAAAATATACAGTGAAACTCGGGTTCTGCAACTCCGGTGGAATGACAGTACAGAGAGCAAGCCGAGTTTTGCTGCGTTGCTCAAGATGCGCGTCAAAGTCGGGCCGCGGAGGCGCCGAAACATAATCATTTGTTGCCCAACGTCGTGAGCCAGATTACAGAGTGGCGAGACCGTTATTGCTTCTAGAGCTTATTAGTGTGTCGAACAACTGTTATGCATCATGCACATGCTTCAAACTGCGGGCCAGTGACTGATGAGCAGAATACAAGTACAAGTAACCAACAACGGAGTACCCATTGATGACACTGCAGAGCACCAAACCACCTAAGAAAACACTAATCAGTATTGGGGTCGTCAAGTGGATAGTGGCCCAAAGAAAAGTCAGAAGTGTCACATGTGGAGCACGCCCTCGCATGACAAGGTATTCTCCCTGAAGAAATTCAAGCCATACAATTTCCAAACATCATGATCCAAAGCATATGACCGTACTCACCTCGTGCCCAGCATCTCCACGACCAATCATTGAACGTCGAACGTTCGCAGGAAAAAATAAAATAAAGACAAGACCCACGTCGAACGAGAGTAAGCCCCATTGAGTTGAAGGCACCCGAGGATGGGACGCCGACTACCGCATAACTATGTCTATGAGCAACGAAGAGCAAACTATTCGTCAAACAACCCAAACGAAAGACATGCTCATATCTTCGCATGAATACGCTGCCACAGGGTTGTTCGACTTCCAGATTGCAACAGAGTAGGCAAACGGAACTGTCCCCGAATGAAAACGTGGTCCAGTACATCGATCTTTGCCCAACCATATCTCACCCCCCTCAGCAAATTTGAAGCTGGATGCTTTCCGTTTCGGGTGAGAAGGGATCACTCTGTGTCTCCGGGGACTTTCCCCACAGCAGAAATGCGAAAGCGATATGCTTCCTGTGCGTGTGCTGCGACGGCGATGCTTCGTACGACGTGGGTGAATACGGAAAAAAGAAAAATACGTAGGGTATGACTTATAACTGACCTAATATCAACTCCGACTCAAAGTGGGCCAAGACTGGCGCATACTGACTCTCCAACTCCACTTCGTCATCGTCATCCTCCGTACTTGTGGCTAACAATGAATCCTCCGGATGGGGGTGAAAAGGCAACCGCGAGGATTAGCTTTGTGCACTCTCCCCTGATATCGCTAAGTCGACCACCGCCTGGTGCGTCATTCCCCACATTCTGCTTCAATACCACCCTTCTAACTTGCACAATGCAGGGAAAGTACCCGAGAAGATGGACGAGATGTGTCTCACATACTCTTTTCAGACCGCCCGTGGAAGATCCCAGAATCATGAGCCCAAAACATACAGCATATGTCTTCGTAAAGTCTACCCGCACGAGGTCACCGACTACCTAGTCGGAAAGGGATGGCGAACGCAGCAGACCAATAACATTCCACTTCCGCCAGAGGGTCAGCCTGTGCAGGAGCGTTATGTCGACGAATCCGAAGCATCCACGAAGCCTGATGAGGATGAGACACGATATTGGGAGGAGGGGTGGTATCTCTGGACGACTACCTCCAACAAGAACGCAGTAGAGAAACTGTTGCTCATGTCACAAAGCCTCAAATTCCAGGACCGTTATCTTCAAGACAAACTTCACAGGGAGAAGGACGAGCAAAACGAGCAAATATGGATACAACAGCTTCGCGGACGAATCAGAGTCGAACTGGACGGCACGCTGAGTTCCATACCGCCTCCAGATTACCTGCAGTATCATTGGTGCGTGGGTGCGTTTCGAGTCTTGATATCGATCATTCATGAGGATACAGGCAGAATTCATCCCTCACACAAATTCCAACATCGCTCCGCCCAATCTTTGACCCAATGCGTAGGCTTCTTGCTCCAACCGCCAAAGTCTTGGATATCTTTCGGCGAAGCTTCGAATCTGGGTCACAACGAGAGTTTGCGCGTCGGCTGTTGGAGAAAAGTCGTTCACCGGAGCCCTTCATCCTTGGACGCCGTCTTTGTAAGAAGGCATGGGAGATGATAGCCGGACCACCAGATGCCAAATCAGACATATAAGTAGCCTCATACCCTAATGCATTGAACCATATTGTAGGTTTAGATTAGACCCCTGCTACGGCACATCTTGTCGAGAAAACGACATTGTACCAAAAAGCAAATGTGACATGAGGGAGATTCGAACTCCCGCCCTTTCGGACTGGATATCTCAACCTGATTCCAGCGCCTTAGACCGCTCGGCCATCATGCCTTCTATGTTTTTCGCGGTCATGTTTTTGTTAGGGTACAGGGGTTTCATGGGACTGACATAGCGCACACTGCCTAAACCACTTAGTGACGAAATGTCACCTTGCTTGCAAAGCAAGGTCAATGGTTGTTCATGAAACGCTCCAGATTCAAAACATGTACAAATTTCGTCATAAAAGGATAATATAATAATCCGGAAACAAGCGGTTGGTTCAAATATAGGGCCATAGATGTCAATCCGGAGCTAACTGTCCCAACAATTCCACGGCCCTCCGGGCAACCCTGAACCCGCGGGCCGCAAGACCCGCTGAGAGGTTGTGCAATGATATTAAAGTTCAGATCCAGGACAAGGGGTTAATTCCTTAGGGGCTATTAAAAAAAATCGCCATGTTCAAGCCACCAGCATTATGTCAGCATTTCCTATTCTAGTAGTCATTTTTCGGCACTTCCTATTATAGTAGTAGTTCGATGTGACAGACAATTAAGAAAGTGAGACCAGGTTGGACCTTTCGGGTCCAGGAATAGCACCGCTTCACGCAACCAAGGTGTTAGGTCGTCACCGACGACCCCTAGTGAAATAAATCGTTCGCGAACTCGTCATCATCGGAATCATGCGACACAATCAGTTGACTGGTGGGCCAAGGCTCCCCTAGTACCGATGAACATTCATTGATGTGGCAGGACACCTTCCTGAGGCTTCGATGCATTCTACCACATCTGATGCTTTCTCCTGGGTAGAGTGAAGACTTGAGAGGGATTGTGGTTCTGACCAGCATGGGTAAAAAGGTACGAGTTGCGATCCCAACGCAAGGAGAATGAATACCTCCACCCTACATCGCTCCAGGAATTCCAGATTCTGGAAAAACCGAAGCTTAACTGACTTAATTTTCCCCAGAGAAGAGAAGCATTATGAGTATTACTCGATCTTGGATCCATGATGCCATCACTTCGATTTCACTGTAAAGGCTTGAAGGATGTGAAGCGGTTTGCAGAGAACTTACTGTATTATAACTTTCACTGTCTCCAACTTGGCGCCAGATAACCAGCTGGGATATCGTCAACGAATATCAGTCCTTCGTGACCGGGGCCCGCTGATAATCGTGGTTGGTGAGAATATTCGAAAAGGTGAACCAAGGCCGTGAGGCAATCCCATCTTTGGCAAGTCACATCTCGTCCCTTGCCACCACACGACTACCTGAACCAAATATCGGTCATGAACGTTTTCTGCCAGGCCCGACGTGCTCTTCACAACTCGTTTTTACAAGGATCTCTACATGCACCAACACCATGTTCGCGGCCCTTCGTAGGTCGCGTGTTACCGCGCATGCCTGCCACGAGAAGCATATCCTCTGCATCGGCCCCGATACCCCAAACCCAGGTGTTCGTCTCGTTTCCCGTGCGCTCGTCCCTTGCTCAGTTGAAATGATAGCCCACAGAATGCCACGTACCCTCCACGATCTATCCTCATCGTGAACAAACTCCGGACAGACCCAGTCATAAAGGCTATCGACGAACTCCTCCAGTTCGTCATTCCTCTCCCCCATTTCTGCGCATCATTCGTACCTCATCGCGTTGGCAGACATGTGATAAAGACGTATCCCGGTGTAAAAGTATTTGCAGAGGACCGGCCTGACATGCCTGAAGGCGCAGAAGTGTGGCGACCCGGACCACAGTCCGAGAAGATCGACTTGGTTGTCACGCTCGGAGGAGACGGGACAATCCTGCATGCTGCATCGCTATTCAGCCTTGGAGCTGTCCCACCAGTACTGAGTTTCTCCATGGGCACTTTGGGATTTTTATTGCCTTTCCGTGAGTTCCCGGCTAACATGGCGGAGTACGAATGTTGAACATCTCTCCGGAAACAGATATAGATGATTTTGTAAAGGGTCTGGAGGCTGTATTTCACGGGAAGGCGACGCTGTTGAACCGAATGCGCTTATCATGCACATTCTACGACAAAGATGCGAGAAAGATGGATAGCGATGGTGTGTGTCAGGAATGTTTGTTTGCCAGCAGCGAATCCTCACCACGCCAATTATTCAGAATGGCAGGTCATGAATGAGATTGCGTTGCACCGTGGTTCCAGCCCTCACTTGAACACAATCGATATCTATGTTGACGGTCAACATCTGACGGAGGCCGTGGTACGTCCGCTCAGCTAGCATGATTTGGCATGATACTGATGTTGGGAAAGTCTGATGGCATGATTGTTTCCACGCCCACAGGCTCAACGGCCTATTCCCTCTCTGCAGGTGGACCCATCGTGCACCCCTCTCTGAGCGCCGTGGTCTTGGTCCCCATATGTCCACGGAGCCTATCCTTCCGTCCACTCGTGTTCCCGGGTTCGTCCTCTGTCACGTTGCGTGTGCGTCGTACACTTGTGGTCTACAGCCTTTCATGTTTCAAGCTTCTTATATCGTTTTTTTCTTTCTTTCTTTCGCTTTCAGATCAGCGACCGCAGCCGTGCTGCGGCGGGTGTTTCGATGGATGGACGTGTTTCTCATGTTCTAAATCCAGGGGACTCTGTAACAGTACAGGTGTCGCCATACCCCGTTCCTTGTATCAACCGATCATCAATCTCCGAAGATGGCGAAGGGAGACCAGAAGAAGGCGTGGGCCCAGGAAAGGAAGATGACTGGGTTAGAGATATCAACAACTTGTTGCAGTACAACGCAACGTTCCGAAGCAAGGCGCTTTTGAGGTATAGCCGCACGTAATACACTGGTACGATAGTGAGTGATCGTGGTTGCATTCTGTAAGTGCGTTACTGACGATCTGAGGCGCTGTCGTGTGCCACCACTCTGAAATATATTAGCCTACTAGATAGCCCTGTACAACCCGTCATTGTCGGAGGCACCGCAGGTTTGTCCCGAAACCTTAAGAAGCCCTCAAGATGGATGCGTTTCGATCGTAGGTTTCATTTAAGTACACCCGAGAGCAGCCGAAACGAATGTCTGTCGGACAACTTCTCCGAAACTGAACGAGTTCTCTCATCGGCTGCATCTGTGCAATACTACAGGTGTCTAATTACAGCATCACTTCCGGATTGAGAGTACTGAACTTTTCTCCGAGTCGGGTAATTCTGCGAATTATTCAGGCGCGCGCTACTCAGGTAGCACAGAAACCCACAGGGTGAAGCGTCAACACCGTTTCATCGTAAGAGTTCTGTGAATTAAAAAAATGTTGCTGTGCGCGACGCGTATGCGATAAAGGAGAAGTTTGGACGCCCTCCCTGCTTCTGGGCGACTTGATCCGTCAGTGAGAGCCTATACAATGATACCGAATTTCGTGTGTACAGGATATATATCAAATCGGTATAGTTGGAAGTGGCGGCAGTCAGTTCTGCAGTTCAGTGCTTCAGCCGCATCGCGACTTGTGGCTTGTCCACCGAACTCAATTTCTTCCGATATCTGCGCGCATAAGTGGGGCCAGAGCTGAGAGTGGCTAGCCGAAATTACCAAACTGTGCAACGATCAAGCACCTACATCTGGGATATCAGGTCACCCCTGTCAGATATGCTCATATGTGGGTGTCGGCGCAGAAAACACTAGGTGAACAACGTTAACGTTTCACATTCTCTATGAACCTTTCAAAATATCGTCTACAACCTACAAGTGTATATCCTGGATAGACGAGGTGCAATAGCAAAATCAACAGTATGGCTACACGAAAATCTCCGAATACAAATCACGTCCGGTATCTCTGCATGGTATAGTTCCGACGATGTACGAGTAAATCGCACATCGTCTGCGAAGGGTGTCTAAATTATCATGATCCTATCAATACAATCCGCGGGCTCATTGTCCATGGAGTTTTTGCAACAACCAATTTAGTTTTCCTGGTTGTAATGTTGATGGCGATGGCGACGGCGATCGTTGGCGCGGGTACGAGGCTTTCTCATCGTCCACGGTGTCCGCTTCACAATACGGAGGCGCAGGTTTCGTTCTCTCCACGTCGTCCGCGTCTGCATAGGTAACGATGATATGGGGTATGGGTACTGCGCCGTCACGCTCGTGCGCCTGCGTGACGTGGACGTCGATGACTTGATAGCGCGACATGTGCGCAACGAGTTTGGGCCACGCCGGTGCGCTGATGCCCACGGGCTGGTGTTCGCGCTCGAGGGACAACGAGAG